>ML418846.1:0-147879 GCA_005239525.1 Nicotiana knightiana | reverse complement strand
TCACTACTTCGTCGAGGTTAGGCTCGGCACTTACTCAGTACATGGGGTCGGTTGTACTGATACTACACTCTGCACTCTTTTGTGCAGATCCAGGTACCGGCCAGCTGTAGAGATATTTAGAGCGGCTATTCATTTATTTGGAGACACGAGGTATATCTGCCGGCGTTCGCAGATCCCGAGAGTCTTCTCCAATTTTAATAAAATTGTTTTATTATATTCAGAACAGTTGTACTATTTCTTTCAGCCCAGTATTTGTAATATTCTTTAGTAGTTCGTGAATTGTGACACCAGACTCTGTGGTAGTTCTAGATCTATTTATATAATTAGTTCGTGGTTCATTTTATTCAATTGTTTATTAATTTATCTTTGGAAATTATTTACCGATACCCAATGGATTCAGTTTACTTTAGATTATTTTATTATGTTTAAATGGATAATAAATGCAAAGTAGTTAATCGAATTCTAACATTGGCTTGCCTAGAAAGTGTGGTGTTAGGCGCCATCACGATCCCTAAGGTTGGGGAATTTGGGCCGTGACAAGTTGGTATCAGAGCACTAGGTTGCTTAGGTCTCACAATTCATGAACAATCTTAGTAGAGTCTGAAGGATCGGTACGGAGACGTCTGTACTTATCTTTCGGAGGCTATTGAGTTAGGAAACAACTCCATTTTTATTTCTACTCTATCGTGCGATTCTTGTATCCCAAATACTGATTATATTCTTCTATTCTCTTGCAGATGGCGAGAACACGTGCTTCATCTTCCGCTGACCAGATTCCGGTCCTCCAGCAGCATCAGCTCCCACAAGGGGCAGAGACAGAGGCCAAGCCAGAGGCCGAGGCAGGGGCAGAACTCAGCCCATTGCCCAAGCAGCAGCCCCAGCTGCGGAACCCCAAATTGAGATTAATGAGGGGGTTCGAGCTCAGACTATTCCAGCTGGACCAGCTCAGGTCCCCGAGGGTTTTATTGCTACCCCGGTTCTTCAGGATGCTTTGGTCCATTTAGTGGGTTTGATGGAGAGTGTGGCCCAGACGGGCACATTCCCTGTTGCAGCAGCCGTATCTCAGGCTGGAGGCGGGGTCCAGACTCCTGCTACCCACACTTCAGTCCAGACTACTCCTCAGGTTCAGACCCTAATAACCAATCCCGTTGGGTTAATTCATCCAGTTGCAGCAGTGCCGCTCGTTAATGGGGCAACTATGTCTACCGATGCTTTATGGAGGTTGGACAGGTTCATTAAGTTATTTCCTGTTCACTTCAATGGTGCTACTTCAGAGGACCCTCAGGAATATCTGGATAGTTGTCATGAGTTGTTGCGAAATATGGGTATGTTGGAGACTAATGGGGTCGATTTTGCTGCTTTTCAGATGAGTGGTTCCACCAAGAAATGGTGGAGGGACTTTCTGTTGACTAGACCAGTTGGATCACCTGCTCTGACTTGGGATCAGTTCTCTCATCTCTTTTTGGAAAAGTTCCTGCCTGTTACTACTCGAGAGGATAAGCGTCGTCAGTTTGAGCGACTTCAGCAGGGCAGCATGACAGTGACCCAGTATGAGACTCGTTTCGTGGATTTGGCTAGATATGCCATTCTTTTATTGCCCACAGAGAGGGAGAGGGTCATACGGTTTATTCATGGCCTTGCTCAGCCCATCAGGTTGCAGATGGCCAAGGAGACAGGGACCGAGATTTCTCTTCATGATACAGCTAATATAGCTAGGAGGGTTGGGTCAGTTCTTGGGATGGGAGGTCAGGGGTCAGACAAGAGACCTCGCCATTCCGGTGGTTTTAGTGGTGCCTTATCTGGAGGCGGGACTTCATTTAGCAGAGGCCATTCTTCCAGGCCTTTCCATTCAGCACTGCAGGTTTCACATGGTACTTCAGGGGGTCGTGGTTCTTATGTGCCTCCTTCTGCTCAACCAGTCTACAGTGCTCCTTCAGCTCCTATTAGAGCACCTCCTCTGCAGAGTTATTATCGTGGTCAGCCGGTTCGTCAGGGTCAGTCCTCATATCAGGAGGGATGTTTTGAGTGTGGTGAATATGGGCATATTCAGAGAGCTTGTCCGAGGTTTCTAATTAATCAGCATCAGTACCATGGTTCTCGTGCCATAGTTCCGGCACCAGCTGCAGCACCACCTGCCCAGCCAGCAAGGGGTAGGGGTCAGGTAGTTAGAGGTAGAGGCCAGAATGTTAGAGGTGGAGGGCAGATAGCTAGAAGTGGAGGTCAACCTGCTAGAGGTGGAGGTCCTCCTAGAGGTGTGGTTCAGGGTGGCGGGGCCCAGCCCCGACTATATGCATTTCTAGCCAGGCCCGAGGCAGAGTCCTCCGACGCTATTATTACAGGTATCATATCAGTTTGTGATAGAGCTACTTCAGTTTTGTTTGATCCGGGGTCTACTTACTCGTATGTTTCATCCTATTTTGCCTCGTATTTGAATGTGCCCCGTAATCCCTTGAGTGTTTCTGTTTATGTGTCTACACCGGTGGGGGGGGGTGATATCGTGGTAGATCGAGTATACCGTTCGTGCATGGTAGTCATTGAAAGTCTTGAAACTAGTGTGGATCTTTTACTTCTAGACATGGTTGATTTTGATGTTATATTGGGCATGGATTGGTTGTCGCCCTATTATGCCATCTTAGACTGTCACGCCAAGACAGTTACTTTAGCATTGTCGGGGTTGCCTCGATTAAAATGGAAAGGGACTCCTGGTCATTCTCCCAGCCAGGTGATTTCATATGTCAAGGCTCGCCGCATGGTGGAGAAAAGGGTATTTGGCTTATTTGGCTCATATTCGTGATTCTGATGCCGAGGTTTCTTCTATAGAGTCAGTTCCTATCGTGCGTGAGTTTCCTGAGGTATTTCCTGTAGACCTGTTGGGTATGCCGCCCGACAGGGTTATTGATTTCTGTATTGATGTGGCTCCCCACTCAGCCCATTTCCATTCCTCCATATCGGATGGCCCCACCAGAATTGAAAGAGTTGAAAGAACAATTGCAAGACTTGCTAGATAAGGATTTCATAAGACCCAGTGTCTCGCCTTGGGGTGCACCGATTTTGTTTGCAAAGAAGAAAGATGGGTTGATGAGAATGTGTATAGATTACCGGCAGCTGAATAAAGTTACTATCAAGAATAAATATCCGTTGCCAAGAATTGATGACCTATTTGATCAGCTTCAGGGTGCTAGGGTATTTTCGAAAATTGATTTGAGGTCGGGCTATCATCAGCTGAAGATTAGGGCGTCCGATGTTCCTAAGACAGCCTTTCGGACGAGGTATGGACATTATGAAATTTGGTTATGTCTTTTGGGCTGACTAATGCTCCAGCATCCTTTATGGACTTAATGAATCTGGTTTTCAAGACCCATCCGGACTCTTTCGTGATTGTGTTCATTGATGACATTCTTATATACTCCCCCAGTCGGGAAGAGCATGAGCAGCATCTCCATATAACACTCCAGACTTTGAGAGATAATCAGTTGTATGCCAAGTTTTTAAAATGTGAGTTCTGGTTAGATTCAGTAGCCTTTTTGGGTCATATTGTATCAACGGAGGGTATTCAGGTTGATCCTAAGAAGATAGAGGCAGTCAAGAACTGGCCTAGAACCACTACAACTACGGAGATTAGGAGTTTCTTGGGTTTGGCAGGTTACTACCGTCGTTTTGTGGAGGGGTTCTCGTCCATAGCATCCCCAATGACTAAATTAACTCAGAAAGGTGCCCCATTTAAATGGTCAGATGAGTGCGAGGCGAGCTTTCAGAAGCTCAAGACAACCTTGACTACAGCTCCGGTGTTGGTATTACCATCAGATTCGGGTTCTTTCACGGTGTATTATGATGCTTCTCGAGTTGGCCTTGGAGCAGTATTGATGCATGATGGCAGGGTGATTGCGTATGCGTCTCTTCAGTTGAAAGTCCATGAGAAGAATTACCATGTTCATGACTTAGAGTTGGCAGCCATTGTTCATGCTTTAAAAATTTGGAGGCATTATCTTTATGGTGTGCCGTGTGAAATTTTTACTGACCATCGCAACCTCTAGTACTTATTCAAGCAGAAAGATCTAAATTTGAGGCAGCGGAGATGGTTAGAGTTACTAAAAGATTATGATGTCACCATATTGTATCACCCAGGGAAGGACAATGTGGTGGCCGATGCATTGAGTAGAAAGGCGGTGAGTATGGACAGCCTTGCGTATATTCCAGTTGGTGAGAGACCGTTGGCTTCAAACATTCAGACGTTGGCTAATCAGTTCGTGAGGTTGGATATTTCGCCCAGCAGTGTTCTAGCTTGTACAGTCGCTCGGTCTTCTCTAATTGACCGTATCCGGGTGCGGCAGGATGATGACCCATATTTGGCGGTCCTTAGGGACACAGTTCGGCACGGTGATGCCAAGCAGGTTACAGTTGGAGATGATGGTGTTTTGAGGATGCAGGGTCGTTTATGTGTGCCTAATGTTCATGGCCTTCGTGAGTTGATCCTTGAGAAGGCTCACAGTTCTAAGTATTCGATTCATCCAGGTACCGGTCAGCTGTAGAGATATTTAGAGCGTCTATTCATTTATTCGGAGACACGAGGTATATCTGCTGGCATTCGCAGATCCCGAGAGTCTTCTCCTATTTTTATAAAATTATTTTATTATATTCAGAACAGTTGTACTATTTATTTCAGTCCAGTATTTGTAGTATTCTTTAGTAGTTCGTAAATTATGACACCAGACTGTGGGGTAGTTCTAGATCTATTTATATAATTAGTTCGTGGTTCGTTTTATTCAATTGTTTATTAATTTATCTTTGCAAATTATTTACCAATACCCAATGTATTCAGTTTACTTTAGATTATTTTATTATGTCTAAATGGATAATAAATGCAAAGTAGTTAATCGAATTCTAACATTGGCTTACCTAGAAAGTGTGGTGTTAGGCGCCATCACGATCCCTAAGGTTGGAGAATTTGGATCGTGACAACGTGAGCCCGGGATCGAAGGCATGCATTCCATTAAAGCTGCTACTGAGTTAGGCATCACTTCCCTTAATTGGTTTGATAATTTATTATGTCCATTATCTGTTTAATCTAACACGATTCATCATTTGTATTGAATTAATCCGCGTATTCTTAAAACCACTTATAAATTTATCCGTTTTTAAGGGTAAACAAAATTAACATCCATATCAAGCAAACATTTAATTAATTACCCAAAAAGTAAAAACTAAAAGGGAAAAATTGCGATTTTAGTATTTTAATAATTAATAAATCTCAATTTTGATCCTTAAGATATCCAACTATATGCATATTTTAATATTTATTACTTAAGAATATGTGCTTTTGATCTCTCCACTTGTAAACTCCCGCAAATTAAATAGATTATTACTTGTTAAACCATGAAAAGGTCCTAATGTTATACTAGATTAATTCTTTTGTCCATATTTTAAGCGTGGTACATTTCTGATATAGTATGCAAATATAACATTATTTTAATAGAAAAAATCATAGGTATACATTTTAATTAGTTGAAGATTAATTATGCACACTATTTTAGATACGATACGGTACACAATTTTCATAATGTATGTAGTTGAATATTTACCAATAATGAAAGGACCAAAATTGTAATTAATTAGCTATCGCCATTAGAAAAAGAATTATCTCGTACAATGAAGTTTAGTTGCAAAAAACATTAAAATTTTTCTTAATAAAACATGTCAAACACAGAAATTAATCCCCATTTATTCTCTTTCCTTCCTGATATTTATTTCTAATTAAGTCGAATTTCGTATGTGTTTGTGCACTATATTTATAGCCACAAACGAGTACTAATTTCCTCACATACTTTAATATTCCTATTCAAACGATCTTTGCAATTTTTTTTCTATCACAAGAAAATGGCTAAACTCTCACCAACTTTGTGCACATTCCTCTTCCTTGTTTTTGCAGCAGGTAACTTAATTATATTCTTTTTGAACCGGCAGATTCAAGATTTTAAGTTTATTTATTTTTAATTGCAATTTGTTTTCTCTACTGGGTTCGAGATATATTATTTATGCATATTAAGTGAATTTATTAATATATTATATGATCTAAGCCAAAATTATTGAGTTTTGTCGAACCCATAAATTTTATTGTGGCTTCGCCCCCCGAGTCTCCTTCCATATTATTTTTACTATTCTCATCTATTTTTGTGACTAATGATGTAAACCCTCTCGATAAATTCGTTTTAAATTCTTTTTTATGTGTAAAATATTATCCTAACCGTCGTATATTAGAATTAAAATTTGTTATTTTTGTTTTTCGTCAAATTCCATGCCAAGTATATGTTTTTTGATTACTAGCTTCTGATTTCCATACCCTTATTTCCCCTTTTATGCCCAAATTACAAAGGTCAAATTGCTACAATAGAAACAGTTTAAACGATCATTTTATCAAGTAGTTTAGATACGGAGCACCATTACGTAATTTTATTGTACAAATACTTTTTACACAATCGGTGAATAAAATAATTAACTCTTATTTCTATCATTACGAATGATAATAATCCGAACCTTTCATCATCACTATTGGTTTATCACGTCCCATCATTTCTATCAATTATCAATCTAATCATTATGTTATTCTTACATGTCTTATTATTATTTTCTTTTGTTGAGAATATAATTCCACTGAAAAGATTCGATATGATATCGATGTTCCGATAACATTAATATTTCAATTTTTCTTCTTAGAACGTATTTTTTATTTATTCCATAAATACATGTTCCATAAACGGAACGTGTATTTAAACTCATGACGTGTTATGTTTTTACTTGACAGGTAGTAGGGCAATTCGCGATCGCGACACGACTACCACCAGTGAACATGTAATAATACCAAATGACCAATGCATAACAGGTTTGGGATTATGCAGTGCTAAGCTATGTGACGATGAATGTTGCGAGAAAAGTTGTTTTGATAATTTCAAGGAGCAAAATCCAAGTGGTACCTGTGAGGAAATTCCTGGCGCTGCATTGCGATTTTGTAATTGTTACCATGATTGTTAAAATTAGAGGATAAAAAATTTAGCATTTGGCATTTTTGCGTTCGACGTCCTATCGAGTTAGCTAGTTAAAATCTCTATTGGAAATTTTGAATAAATTTTTATATTCCTTAAGGTTATAGATCCTGATATTGTGTTAGGATAAAATGATATATACCAATATATACTCCTTTAGAATTTGATTCTAAGGACTATGGCTTCTCTTATATTGCTTTTGGTTTTTTTTTGGAATATTTGTACTTTTGATCCATCAATTATTGATAAATTTTAATTTTGGTTCTTGCAATATATATAACTATGCACATTTTATCTTCAACTAACGAAAGTGTTATTTTTGGTCTATATATGTAGGAAATATGTTATGTATAGAATATTTTAGAACAGTGTTACTTTAAAATTGGAGTAACAAAGCAAATTTAACATAACCGTATATGAGTAACTAAATGGTGTATTCGTTAATGATTCGACAAATTTATAAAGATTCACAAGTAAATGGATCAAAGTGTACATTTTAATAAATTAAAAATTAAATATACTTAATCAGATATCACAAGAAACAAAATTTGTCAATATTTATTGAGGACTAAAAGCACCCATTCCCCTTTTCTTTTCTTATATTGAATATATGTGAGTTTTGGTATTTAATTCGCGTATAAAATAATTTTAGCCTAATAATAGTGCCCATCTTTAATTTGCTATTTTCTGAAAACATTACTCTTTCGTTGAAATTATGTCAATAATGTCACGATCCAATTCCTAACTCAGGTCGCGATTGCGCCCAACACCGCCATTAGGCAAGCCAACCATTATTTATTAGTGATTTCAGGTAGTTTACCGAAACATTTTTCAACACTGGCTTAACTTAGTTTTGAGACATTAAGAAGAAACGGATAACTTAGGCAGATCTTATGAAAAATAAATAATCATGAAGTCATAATTAACGATTACATCCCAAAATAAAGTCTACTAGTGTGTGCGTGCCAGGAACTAGTGTCACAAGTCTACAAGCATCTAGTAGAATAATACCCAAAAGAATGAAAGTCTGTCCTACTGTCTGAGTAAGTATAGACAGAAATAACAAAAGGGTGGCCCCAAAGTGCTGCTGGGAATCGCCAAGGAGAGCAGCTCATCGTGAATCCTCGACAAGTAAAACATAGGAACGAGCTCCGGACTGGAACCCAGATGCACTTGCCTCAGAACTTGTATAATTAAGTACAGAGCGTAGCATGAGTACATAAACAATATGTACCCAGTAAGTATCCCGCCTAACCTCGAAGAAGTAGTGACGAGAGGTTGACTTGACACTTACTAGAGTCCAAACAGTGTATTTATGTGATAATTTAAAAGAAGACAACAAGTAAGCATGGATAGGAAGAAAAATAAATATCGAATCGTAATAAAATCCAAATATGTAGTGAAGCATAAATTTACAAGTTTTCAGTTCGATCCTCCAGGATAATTCACCGCTCAACAGTCATAAACAACATCAGGCAAATAGCATGCACATAGTGGAATAAGGACATCCAGCCTGAGTCAGCATAATAATAATAATTGTGCACTGCCGAAGGGTCGAACAACGCGAACCATAGATGCATCTATCAATACCGCCGTGGCGTACGGCCCGCTCCCATGAGAGAAGGGGAAAGAATCACTCCACTCGCGGGATATAAATTATGAAGCGGTCGCATGCAAACACAACATCTTTCTTTCAATTCTTTTCAAATAACAATTCCTTTAAAACATCAACTTCTCGGTTTTCTTAAAAACAAAGTTGCATACGATGAAGTTACAAAGCATATAACTCAATTTAATGGAATTCACATGGCATAGTATGGGCCTAACTACCTGGACATAACAATAATAATCACTACACACGGGCTCTCGTCACCTCGCACGTACGTAGTCTCCCACAACAATGACACATAATCATTTAATTCACCTATGGGAAAAATTTCCTCTTACAAGGTTAGAAAGGAGACTTACCTCGTGTTAAGCCTACTTTCCGGGTCAAGAACGCGCCCGAAACTCCAAATTCGTCGCCCAAGGACTCGAAACTAGTCAAAGGTTGCATAAACAAATCAATCTATACTCAAAAGTATGAAATTTCCCTATTTAAATGATTATTTCAACCTAAAGTACAAAATTCCAAAATACACCCCCGGGCCCACATGCTCGGATTCCGGAGGAAATACTTACCCATAGCCTAAGGATCAATATTATATGGTTTTTGTATGATTCCGTAACACATTTCTTGGAAATTTCCCATTTTTGTCAAAAACTTAGGTTTTACTCTAAAGGTATATCTTTTTGATCAGAGGTTGAATCGATCATCAGAAGAAGAATTAGGCCAAAAATTAGGATACATTCTGGGAAAATCAAACTTCCATCGAAGAGAAGCAAATGAAAGGCTTTCATAAAAATTCTCGTAGAATCGAGAATGAAGTTTTCATTCTGTACATGCCAGATCATGAATTAGTAACTGCTTCCAATTTCCAAAAAAAAATCCCAATTGTGTCGAACTTTCCATTTTTGGAATAGTTACGGAATCTCCATGAATAGGATCAAACTCCTTGATTTGATTTAGGGTAGGTTTTTTTATTGAATCCCATGATTTTCACTAATTTAAGGTGTTAATCTACCTAGGAATTCAAGTATTAAGCTAAGTTTATAGTAGAAATTACTTACCTTACAGTAGCTAGGTCGAATCTCTCCTTTGTAAGCTCTCAAAATTTCCCAAGTTGAAGAAAAATGGTTCAAGAATGGCTAAATCCCGTATTTTAAACAACTTCACTGCCTTCAGGTTTTTCGCACCTACGACTCGAGGAACGCACCTGCGGTCTCGCATCTGCGAGAAAAATCTAGCACCTGCGCACAATGGGAAGGGGGCCGGTGGTCGCACCTGCGGAAGGGAGTCCGCACCTGCGACTCCACTTCTGCGGGAAATGGACCGCACCTGTGGAACTGGGCAGCCCCCTCTGACGCCGCACCTGCAAGGCGTTGACTGCACCTGCGTCTGGTCCTTCGCAGGTGCGGTCAGACCAGATCTGGTGCACCAGCAGTCCTTTAAGGCTGGTTTTTGCCTCGCGCGATGCCTGAATGGCATCCGGGCCCACCCGAGACCCCGTCCAAATATACCAACAAGTCTTAAATCATAATACAGACTCGCTCGAGCCTTTGGAACGTCCGAAACAATGCTAAATCTAAAAATCATACCCGAAAACCTATTGGATCAAACTTAAGAACTTTGAGTTCTTGAATTCACTTTCAATACGCCGAAACGTACCTATACTACTCGGAATGACACAAAATTTTGCGAGCAAGTTATAAATGACATAACGGAACTATTCTCGGTCTCGGAATTCCGTTTGGACCTTGATAACACAAAAACACATTACAAACCTCAATTGGAACTTAAGGAAATTCTTATTTCACTATTTGGCGCCGAAACGCTCCCGGATCATCCAAAACCCGTTTCGAACACACGCCCAAGTCCGAAATCATCATACGAACCTACCGGAACCTTCGAATCTCGATTCCGAGGTCGTTTACCAAAAATGTTGACCGAAGTCAAACTTGGCCTTTAAGGCCAACCTTAAGGAACTAAGTGTTCATATACCACTCCAAACTCCTCCAAACCTCGAACCACCCGTCTCCGCAAGTCATATATCAGTAAAACCAACTACAGGAAGTCTCATTTAGGGGCACGGGGTCCTAGAACACAAAATGACCGGTCGGGTCGTTACATTCTCCGCCTCTTAAACAAACGTTTGTCCTCGAACGAGTCTAGAACCATACCTGGAGTGCTGAATAAGTGTGGATATCTTCTCCGCATGTCCTCCTCGGAATCGCAAGTCGCCTCCTCGGCTAGTTGGCCCCTCCACTGGACCTTTACGGCGGAAACCCTCTTGGACCTCAACTGGCGATCATGCCAGTCAATGATAGCAACTGGCTCCTCCTCATAACCCAACCTCTCATCTAGCTGAATGGTACTGAAATCTACCACGTGAGAGAAGTCTGTGTGATACCTCCGGAGCATGGACACATGAAAGACCGGATGAACCCTGATAAACTGGGAGGTAAAGAAAGCTCATAAGAAACCTCCCCAACTCGTCTCAACACCTCAAATGGGCCTATAAGCATCGGGCTCAGCTTGACCTTCTTCCCGAACCTCATAATACCCTTCATAAGAGAGACCTTCAACAGAACCTCCTCGCCCTCCATAAATGATACATCACGCACCTTCTGATCCGCGTAAATCTTCTGCCTGGACTGAGTTGTGCGAAGTCTCTCCTGAATAAACTTCACCTTCTCTAAAGAATCCTTCACCAGATCGGTGCCATACAGCTTAGCCTCGCCAGGCTCAAACCACCCGATGGGAGATCGACATAGCCGACCATACAAGGCCTCAAATGGAGCCATCTCAATGCTGGACTGATAACTATTATTATAAGAAAACTCGGCCAAAGGCAAGAACTGGTCCCACTGTCCTCCAAAGTCAATCACACATGCTCAGAGCATGTCCTCTAATATCTGAACTGTACGCTCCGACTGCCCGTCGGTCTGAGGGTGGAATGTTGTGCTGAGCTCTACCTGGGTGCCTAACTCACTCTATACGGCTCTCCAGAAATGCGAGGTGAACTGAGGACCTCGATATGATATAATGGACACAGGCACACCGTGCAACCGAACTATCTCCCGAATGTAGATCTAGGCCAACCTCTCAGAAGTATAAGTAGTAGCTACTGGAATGAAATGTGCCGACTTGGTCAACCTGTCCACAATGACCCAAACCGCATCAACCTTCCGCAAAGTTCGAGGCAACCCAACTACAAAGTCCATAGCGATGCCCTCCCATTTCCACTCGGGTATAGGCATTTGCTGAAGTAGGCCTCCTGGCCTCTGGTGCTCATATTTAACCTGCTGGCAATTTAGACATCTAGCCAAACTCCACTATGTCTTTCTTCATTCGTCTCCACCAGTAGTGTTTCCTCAGGTCACGATACATCTTCGTAGCACCAAGGTGTATAGAATACCGTGAACTGTGAGCCTCCTCTAGAATCCTCTCCCTCAGGCCATCAACATTAGGGATATATAAGCGACCCTGAAGTCTCAGAACACTATCCTCGCCAATAGAAACCTCCTTGGAACCACCCTGAACCACTGTCTCCCGGAGAGCCACCAAGTGCGGATCATCATACTGCCAAGTCTTGATCTCCCCCAATAATGAAGACTGAGCCATCACACATGCAAGAACCCCACTGGGCTTAGAAAGGTCTAACCTCACCAGACGATTAACCAATGACTAAATGTCCAAAGCTAGAGGTCTTGCTTCTGCTGAAATGAAAGCCAAACTACCTATACTCTCCGCCTTCCTGCTTAAGGCATCCGCTACCACGTTCGCCTTGCCCGGATGACAAAGAATGGTGATGTCATAATCCTTCAGCAACTCAAACCACTTGCGCTGCCTCAAATTTAGATCCCTCTGCTTGAACAAGTGCGGTAGACTGCGGTGATCTGTATAAACCTCACAAGGCACCCCATACAAGTAGTGTCTCCAAATCTTAAGAGCATGAACAATCGCCGCCAACTCCAAGTCGTGCACAGGGTAATTTTTCTCATGAACCTTCAGATGGCGTGAAGCATATGCAATAACTTGCCCCTCCTGCATCAACACCCAACCTAAACCAACGCGTGAAGCGTCACAAGAAACCGTATACATCCCAGAACCGGAAGGCAACACTAGAACTGGTGTTGAGGTCAATGCTGTCTTGAGCTTCTGAAAGCTCGCCTCACACTCGTCGGACCATCAAAATATGGGGCATTATTCTGGGTCAATCTAGTCAGAGGGGCTGAAATGGATGAAAAACCCTCCACAAATCGGCGATTATAACCTGCCAGACCCAAGAAGCTCCTGATCTCTGTAGCTGAAGTAGGGCGTGGCCAACTCTGAACTGCTTCAATCTTCTTAGGATCCACCTTGATACCCTCTCCGGATACCACATGTCCCAAGAATGCCACAAAATCCAACCAAAACTCACACTTGGAGAATTTAGCATACAACTTTTATTCTCGCAAGGTCTGGAGCACAACTTTAAGATGCTGCTCGTGCTCCCCCAGGCTATGTGAGTAAATCGAAATGTCATCAATGAAGACGATGACAAAATAATCAATATAGGGCCTGAACACTCTGTTCATCAAGTCCATAAATGTTGCTGGGGAATTAGTCAAGCCAAAGGACATCACCAAGAACTCGTAATGACCATATCTCGTACGAAAGGCAGTCTTCGGAACATCTGAGTCCCGAATCTTCAGCTGATGGTACCCCGATCTCAAGTAAATCTTAGAAAACAACCGAGAACCCTGCAACTGGTCAAACAAATCATCAATACGCGGCAACGGGTACTTGTTCTTGATAGTGACCTTGTTCAACTGGCGGTATTCAATACACATCCTCATAGTCCCATCCTTCTTCTTCACAAATAACACTGGAGAACCCCAAGGCGATACGCTCGGCCGGATAAACCCCTTAGCTAGCAACTCCTCAAGTTGTTCCTTCAATCCTTCAATTCCTTCGGAGCCATACGGTATGGGGGAGTAGATATGGGCTGGGTGCCTGGAGCTAAGTCAATGCAAAAATCAATGTCATGATCCGGTGGCATGTCTGGGAGGTCTGAAGGGAATACATCATCATACTCTCGAACTAATGGCACTGAATCAATCGTCAGAGACTCGGCGGTGGTGTCCCGCACATACGCAAGATAAGCCAAACACCCCTTCTCGACCATATGTCGATCCTTCAGGAAAGAAATGACCCGACTAGCGGCACTAACTGAGGAACCTCTCCACTCCTATCTCGACAACTCGGGCATGGCTGGAGTAACAGCCTTGGCATGGCAATGTAGAATGGCATGATAGGGAGACAACCAATCCATGCTCAGGATAACCTCAAAATCAACCATATCAAGCAATAGGAAGTCTGTTCTGGTCTCGAACTCACAGAATGTAACCACACAAGACCGGTAAATCCGGTCCACAACCACAGAATCGCCCACAGGAGTGGACACATGAAGGAATATCCAGGGAATGAGCAAATAAGGTTGATACATATGAATAAGTGGACCCTGGATCGAATAATACCGATGCATATCTACCGCATACTGAAATAATACATGTGATCACGACATCTGAGGCCACTGCATATGATCTGGCCGGAATAGCATAGAATCTGGCTGGAGCGCAGGATGACAGACCTCAACCGGAATAAACAGGAGCTGACTGAGCTCCCCCTGCCTGGCCTCCACCTCTGGGACGATCCCTACCAACCTGCCCTCCACCTCTGGGTGACCGAACCGCTGATGCTGACCTCATAGGCTGGTGACCCTGATGCACTGCCTTGCCCCGAAGCCTGGGACAATGCCTCTTCATGTGACGTGGATCCCCACACTCATAACAACCTCCCGGAACCATGGCCTACTGCCCTAAAGAAGAACCCTGAATAGCAGGAGGACGGTAGGAACCCTCTGGCATAGCGCTGAAATGAGGACCGGTAGACCCCTGATGACCAGAATACCCGCCGGAGGAACCCTGAATAGCTGGCAAGCGGTAAGAACTCTCCGGCATGGCGCTGAAATAAGGCCTCGCTGGGACACCTCGTGGAGGTGGTGGTGATGCTGAATATGGGGGCCTACTGGGCTGGCCCCTACCAAACTAACCCCTGCCCATAGCTGGAGCACCTCTGAAATCCCCGGAAAATCAGGCCCTCTTATCCTGCTGACCCTGCTCTCTGCTCCTCGACCGATAACCCTCGATCCTGCGAGCAATCTCTACCATAAGCTGATAAGGAGTCCCCATCTCCACCTCCCGGGCCATGTTGGCCCTTATACCTGGATGCAACCCAGAAATCTCCGCACTGTCTCTGCGTCAGTAGGAAGTATCATGAGTGCGTGACGAGACAACTCAGAAAACCTAGCCTCGTAATCAGTCACCGACATCTGTCCCGGATCCAGCTGCTCAAACTGATACCGCAGCTCTTCCCTCTCAGAGGGTGGAATAATTCTGTCCAGAAATAACTGAGTGAACTGCCCCCAAGTGATGTGAGGGGAATATGCCGGTCTGCCAAGAATATAGGACTACCACCATCTGCGGGCCCTGCCCTCTAGCTGAAAAGTAGTGAAGTCAACTCCATGAGACTCAAGTATCCTCATGTTGTGCAGTCTGTCCCTGCACTTATCAATAAAGTCCTGTGCTTCCTCATGACGCTCACCTCCGTAGACAGGAGGGTGCAATCTAGTCCATCTGTCTAATAACTTTTGCGGATCACCGTCCACAACTGGTCTGGGCTCAGGTGTTGCTTCTGCTACTGGATGAACCCTGCCCACGGGCAGTGTACCCGGGGTCTGATATACTATTTTTGCATGACCAGCGACCTGTGCGGTAGGGGTCTGTGCTCCCACTCCCGCCTGAGATGTGGCTGGATCTACGGGAAATAAACTAGCATGAGTCATGGTGTCCATGAATCGCATCATATGTCCCATGACCTCCTGGAATCCTGGAGCTGTCATAAAGTCCAAAGGGGCAGGATCTGCTACGGGCACCTCGCCCTGCTCCTCAGTGATGGGATCCTCTACTAGATTCGCTGGGGGTATAGCTGGTACAGTCCTGAGACGTCCTCGTCCCCTACCTCAGGTCGGTGCCCTCCCTCGGCCTCTACAACAGCCTTGGATGACGGGGTTAGTGGCCCCTCCCGGGTCCGGAACGTCAGTTGCGTGCGTCCTCACCATCTGTGAGAGAATGGAAGAGTGAGATTTAGTATACCATCAATTGCACGATAGAAGATGAATAAACAGAAATTTCCTAACACCCTATAGCCTCCCGAAAATAAATACAGACGTCTCTGTACCGATCCGCAAGACTCTATTGGGTTTGCCTGTAACTCGTGAGACCTACGTGAACTTAGAGCTCTGATACCATGTTGTCACGACCTAATTCTTAACTCAGGTCGCGATTGCGCCCAACACCGCCGTCAGGCAATCCAACCATTATTTACTAGTGATTTTAGGTAGTTTACCGAAACATTTTTCAACACTTGCTTAACTTAGTCTTGAGACATTAAGAAGAAACGGATAACTTAGGCCGATCTTATGCAAAATAAATAATCATGAAGTCATAATTAACGATTACATCCCAAAATAAAGTCTACTAGCGTGTGCGTGCCAGGAACTAGTGTCACGAGTCTACAGGCATCTAGTAGAATAATACCCAAAAGAATGAAAGTATGTCCTACTGTCTGAGTAAGTATAGACAGAAATAAAAAAAAAGGATAGCCCCAAAGTGCTGCTGGGAATCGCCAAGGAGAGCAGCTCACCGTGAAGCCTCAACCAATGAAACTCAAGAATGAGCTCCGAACTGGAACCCGGACGCACCTGCCTCAGAACCTGTACCATTAAGTACAGAGCATAGCATGAGTACATAAACAATATGTACCCAGTAAGTATTCCGCCTAACCTCGAAGAAGTAGTGACGAGAGGTCGACTTGACACTTACTAGGGTCCAAACAATGTATTTATGTGATAATCTAAAAGAAGACAACAAGTAAGCATGGATAGGAAGAAGAATAAATATTGAATCATAATAAAATCCAAATATGTAGTGAAGCATAAATTTACAAGTTTTCAGTTCGATCCTCCGGTATAATTCACCGCTCAACAGTCATAAACAACATCAGGCAAATAACATGCGCATAGTGGAATAAGGAAATCCGACCTGAGCCAGCATAATAATAATAACTGTGCACTGCCGAAGGGTCGAACAACGCGAACCATAGATGCATCTATCAATACCGCCGTGGCGTACGGCCCGCTCCCATGAGAGAAGGGGAAAGAATCACTCCGCTCGCGGGATATAAATTATGAAGCGGTCGCATGCAAACACAACATCTTTCTTTCAATTCTTTTCAAATAACAATTCNCCTGAGTCAGCATAATAATAATAATTGTGCACTGCCGAAGGGTCGAACAACGCGAACCATAGATGCATCTATCAATACCGCCGTGGCGTACGGCCCGCTCCCATGAGAGAAGGGGAAAGAATCACTCCGCTCGCGGGATATAAATTATGAAGCGGTCGCATGCAAACACAACATCTTTCTTTCAATTCTTTTCAAATAACAATTCCTTTAAAACATCAACTTCTCGGTTTTCTTAAAAACAAAGTTGCATACGATGAAGTTATAAAGCATATAACTTAATTTAATGGAATTCACATGGCATGGTGTGAGCCTAACTACCCGGACATAACAATAATAGTCACTACGCACGGGCTCTCGTCACCTTGCACGTACGTAGTCCCCTATAACAATGACACATAATCATTTAATTCACCTATGGGGAAAATTCCCTCTTACAAGGTTAGAAATGAGACTTACCTCGTGTCAAGCCTACTTTCCGGGTCAAGAACGCGCCTGAAACTTCAAATTCGTCGCCCAAGGACTCGAAACTAGTCAAAGGTTGCATAAATAAATCAACCTATACTCAAAAGTATGAAATTTCCCTATTTAAATGATTACCTAAAGTGCAAAATCCCAAAATACACCTCCGGGCCCACATGCTCGGATTCTGAAAATTTCCGGAGGAAATACTTACCCATAGCCTAAGGATTAATATTATATGGTTTTTGTACGATTCCGTAACACATTTCTTGGAATTTTTTTATTTTTGTCAAAAACCTAGGTTTTACTCTAAACCCATAATTTTCACTAATTTAAGGTATTAATCTACCTAGGAATTCAAGTATTAAGCTAAGTTTATAGTAGGAATTACTTACCTTACAGTAGCTAGGTCGAATCTCTCCTTTGCAAGCTCTCAAAATCGCCCAAGTTGAAGAAAAATGGTTCAAGAATGGCTAAATCCCGTATTTTAAACAACCTCACTGCCTTCAGGTTTTTTGCACCTACGGTCTCGCATCTGTTGAAAATGGGAAGGGGGCCGGTGGTCGCACCTGCGGAATAGAGTCCGCACCTGCAGCTCCGCTTCTGCGGGAATTGACCCGCACCTGCGGAACTGGGCAGCCCCCTCTGAGGCCGCACCTGCGAGGCGTTGACCGCACATGCAGTCTTCGCACCTGCGGCTGGTCCTTCGCAGGTGCGGTCGCACCAGATCTGGTGCACCAATAGTCCTTTAAGGCTGGTTTTTGCCTCGCGCGATGCCTGAATGGCATCTGGGCCCCCCCGAGACCCCGTCCAAATGTACCAACAAGTCCTATATCATAATACGGACTCGCTCGAGCCTTCGGAACGTCCGAAACAACGCTAAATCTAAAAATCATACCCGAAAACCTATTGGATCAAACTTAAGAAGTTTGAGTTCTTGAATTCACTTTCAACACGCCGAAACGTACCTATACTACTCGGAATGACACCAAATTTTGCGAGCAAGTTATAAATGACATAACATAACTATTCTCGATTTCGGAATTCCGTTTGGACCTCGATAACACAAAAACACATTACAAACCTCAATTTGAACTTAAAGAAATTCTTATTTCACTATTTGGCGCCGAAACGCTCCTGGGTCATCCAAAACCCGTTCTGAACACAGGCCCAAGTCCGAAATCGTCATATGAACCTTCGAATCTCGATTCCGAGGTCGTTTACCAAAAATGTTGACCTAAGTCAAATTTGGCCTTTAAGGCCAACCTTAAGGAACTAAGTGTTCCTATACCACTCCAAACTCCTCCAAACCTCGAATCACCCGTCCCCGCAAGTCATAAATCAGTAAAAGCGACTACAGGATGTCTCATTTAGGGACACGGGGTCCTAGAACACAAAACGACCGGTCGGATAGTTACAAATAAACTAAAAAGCAAAAAAACGTCTGAAATATTTCACGATTTATAATTTTGTAAATTATCCTCATTCTCACTTTATTTTTTCCTCGTTTTCCCCCTTATATTGAGTTAATAGCGAAAAAATTGCGAGGTGTAGTTATTCTCCTGCCTTTGTAATGGCACAAGTGTATCAAACAAAATCTAATGAATGACCAAAATATATCAAGAAAAAACATCATATTTTTTCCATTTAAATGGGGTTCATATAAAAACAAGATTTCTAACCTAAAGATGGGAAAAATCCAGCTAAGAAATTTCTGTCTAATTCAAACTTCATAGTTTGTGCACCCTATTTATACCCCTAACAATATGAGCAATTTGCAACATACTTTGATAATCCAATTCAAAAGATTAATGTGACACATTTCCTTCATACGCAAAAATGGCCAATTCCTCAACCACTTTATGCATGTTGCTCCTCCTTATTGTTGTATCAGGTATGACGACATTAATTTCTCTCGTCAGTCAGATTTTCAACTAATGTCTTAGGAACATTCACTGAATTCTGATAATCGCTTGATATAATAATAGTAAAATAACTATAGATGAGACATCAAACGATCTTGTACATATACAGTATTTGTACGTATATAGTGATTTTCGCGCCATGCTTTTTAATGTTTATTATTTATTTTTTAGGTTCGATGGTGCTAGCAAGCAAAGACGTAGTATCAAAAGCGAAGCAATGTATGACTAATTTGGGCACATGTGGTAGCAAACTCTGCGACACACAATGTTGTGAACAAAATTGTTTTGATAATTTCAGGTCGAACAATCCAAATGCACTTTGTGAAATAGCCCCTGGAAGTGCAGTTCGTTTATGTAATTGTTACCATGATTGTGTTTAGAGTTTTAAGATTAATATTCATGTTTTAGAAATATGAAATGTGATATAAACCACATTATATCATTTATACTTAAATTGTTGTAGTTGTTGGTTTAGTGTCCATCTTTCATTTGCATTTATTTCTCCTTTCGTGTTGGAACTATATGTGAATTTCAAATTAATGATTCAATTAAAAAGAAAAGAAAGAAATATAAACAGTTGCAGTGTGGATAGAAAAGGTTATTTTTTAATAGTAGCGCCCGTCTTTAATTTTACATTACTTTTGCGTTGAAGTTATGTCAATAAACTAAAAAACAAAATGACGTCTGAAATATAATATGATTTAATTTAGTAAAGCGTCCCAGGGTAAAAATAGATAGAGTGGGAAAAAGGTATATAATCAGAAGTCGTCGGTTCGAGCTGTGTATCGCCTTTATTAGCGCGAATCTGTATTCAATCAGGTCTTAATTAAGAATATCGAATATCGAGTGCAAAACAAGAATGTACCAAGAGCATGTTGAGTTGTCTATTACTATTATTAAAAGGCTTGTTTTGCATAAGATGTCCATAAGTTTCACTTTTTCGTACTCTAACCCCCTTAGTTTAGTTTTTTTAATTACAAAGTTAGCCCATTAACATTGTAAAAGTCTCAGTTAGACCCATGTCAATTAGTTAGGGCTTCTTCCTTATATTCTACCATCGAAACCATTTTGGGGTTATCAATGAAAATTATTCCTAACCTCCTTTAGCATTCCTTCCCACTTTATCGGAATGTAAAAATAAAATTATGTTCAATAGAAAAAATGACTCATCATATGA
The DNA here is from genome assembly GCA_005239525.1 of Nicotiana knightiana. Lineage (NCBI taxonomy): Eukaryota > Viridiplantae > Streptophyta > Magnoliopsida > Solanales > Solanaceae > Nicotiana > Nicotiana knightiana. The sequence goes on along the minus strand of ML418846.1, from coordinate 127,329 downwards.
TTCGTTATAAAATGCATTACTGTATATACTTATCTTCCATGCATATAATGTGAGTGCATCTCTTTGTATCGATTTGTGGAACATTCAATCCCCCCAGAATAACGTCGTCGTTTGTTCCAATATTTTTTTATTGCTATAGTGAGGTGTTGTTTACCCGTAAAACGGTATAATTGAATTTATACGTAATTTCTAGATAAATGAACTAATTTGATCCTGAAATAGTGCAATAATTGAATAAATACACAATACTTAGCCTTAAAATGTAGATGAAACAACAGAAACAGGAACTGAGTTTCTGGGCACAACAATGATAAGATAAAAAAGCAGGAAAGTAAAACTGTATTAAGCTTTGTATAGAACGTAATGTAAGTTTAATCAGAAAATTCGTCTCCCCTTACAATGATACTTGAGCTCACTATTTATAGCTCTAGGGAAGGACTTCCTAGGATCGTGCCCTCCTTTATGAACGTTATCACTTCCGGTGACAAGCGAAACAATTGTCTTCAGTCTTCAGTCATCTCCATCTTGGGTTCCACATGTCTTTCCTTTAGATGACCATGTGCTATATCATATTTCACTCCATACAGATAGTCTCCCTGCTTTCCGGTGACATAACTTTGTGTTACCGGGTAGTTGGTAGAAACACTCTTTTGGCGGGAATTACTATAACTTCCTCCGAAGGCTTTTGACGGTTGATTAGACGTACGTCTCTCTACATTTAATGCCCCGAACACGCGTCGCCTCACGATTCAACACAACTTTTGACGATTGTCGAGGTAATCATGGCCATGAATTTAGCCGCCAAAATTTTACTTATACGCATCATTCTTTTTCCTTTGCACTTCATAAGTTCTCGAGTTTCTGATTTGCATCTTTTTTCTCCATCTAATTCTCTTCAAACAAAAAACTTTTCCTTCTTCTCATTCAATGGCTTCTTCCTCCAAGCGTGTCGATTCTTCAAAGAACAAGAACAAAGCCGAGGAATCTGCTCCTCCAATGATGGGTTCCATCATCCCAAGAAGACTTAGTACCACAAAGGACTTCGAAGAGAAATTCCCTTCTATTAACCCTCATACATGGGCTGTTAGTAGGTATCCTTCTTCCATTCGTCCTTCCAGTATTCCTGCTGCGAAGGAAGACTATCACTGCCATGAGTTGGATATCATTGCTCCTGATCTATCGGAGCGAGTGNCCCCCCCCCCCCAAGGAAGGTTTTACATATTTTTACACGTATCCCTTTACTTTGAGTGTGTTTTCTTTGAGTGGAGAGCTTGATTCCATGATTGCGTAGGTTTACCTTCGCTACCCGATGTGTTTGGAACAAGTAAGTCCTTCAGTGTGAAGGACGGTTGCCTGCTTTCAACGCTTGTGCCAAAAGACTGGAGAAGAGCTATCATTAGCTCATATGATGAATCTCTACTCCCCCAAAATTTTTGTGGGGGGTATGATACACCTCTGCAAACGTGGTCACCATGCTTTGTTGATGATAACGCGGTTGGATGGAACGATTCGCTGCGGTTGCCACCAATAATATCAATTTTGACAACGGTTTTATCCTTTCCAGTCGCTTGGAACCATACTAGTAAGATCTTTATTTAATATATCTTCTTTCACTAAATATTCTTCTATGGCCATATCGACTCTTCACCCTTCGCATGTTTCAGCAACTCGATGGGTCCCACCAATGGTGGAAGGCTTGGACTAGTTGGTTTAGAAGATTTTGGACGTCAGAACGCCCGAAACTCATTTGTGGAAAGAACTGGCCCTTAAATACGGGTGGAAGGCCAAAATTCATGGTAATTTGAACTTACCTTGCTTCCACTTTTTTTGTATACAAAGAACTTGAAAGAACCCTTCTCACTTGTTCAAGAAATTAGGTCTACCTGCGGGCTCTGTTGTTGTCCCTGAGGAGGATGTCTTGGCTGATTATGTTGATGCGGTGAGGCTGCTTCAGGAGGCACTTACTCAAACATGTATCTCCAAGCTTGTTTCGCGCGCAAACACTTCTTTACGGAGTCACCGACCGGAGGAAAAACAATCGAAAAGAAGACGTTCCTCCGCGGCTAGGGAAAAGAATAAGAGGGCAAAGACTGATGCCCTCGAGTCATCTCCGGTGGTGATAGTTACTGGTCCTCCTTCCTAGCCGGTCATAGACACCATGATGATTGATAAAGATAAAGAAGCTAGTTATGAGGAATCTTCTATACATAGAAGACAACGATCCTCATCATCACAACATGATGCTCGACTTGTTGAGAGAGGTACACCAACCGAGGATGATGCCTCGACACTTTGGAGAGAGTTTGATTTGGTACATAATGTCAACTCCCATTTTTGGACCCCAATTGTTGTTCCTAGTACTGCGAGGCTGAGTACATGGTCCTTGCCATCTTTGCTTGGCGAGCATTCAACAGCCAGCACTGCAGTTGATGCAACTGCTTCTCACTCTTCTAATCCATCAACTTCATCTCCACCTTTACGAGTACCAGCAACTGCTACATCACTTCCATCTTCATCCTTTCTTCCACCAGCAATTGCTACATCACCTCCACCGGCCACACCTGATCATAAAGAAGGTGTTCATCTTCCACAGCCCCCAATTCATGGGAATTTGGGGCAAAATTACGCTTCCCCTTCTGAAGATCTACAAAGGAGGAGGAACGTTACTCTTTCAGTCTCTACTGGATGAAGCTTGTTATCCCTGCCGGCGGAATTTGCTAATTATCTGAAGCCTCTGGTTTCAGAGAAAGACTGGGAAAAGATTCATGCACTCTCGGGAGAGTGTTTGTTAAACAACGCCATGCACCACACTGCAGCGGTACGTTCCTTTCTTCCTTTGTTACTTCTTCTACTTTTGTATGAATGTATTCTAAGTTTTAGTTCTTCTTGTTTTGTAGGGCAACTTTATTGCTTCTGAGGGCCTTCAGAGGTTGATTCGTGAGAAGGAGAAAATTACTTCTGAACGGAATCAACTTTTGGTGGAACGGGACCAAACTTTTCTCCGCCTCTCGGAACTGGAAACCAAAGCCATTAAGGTCGTTGTTTTGGAGGCTCATTTGCAGCAAAGCAAACAAAAAGTGGTAACCCTTAGCCAAGAAAGTGGCCCGCTGTGGGTTAGATTTGATGAGCCAAGGCCAAATGGGTTGAAGTCCAGGACGTTGTTCTATCGTGGAAATGTTGCAGTGACCCATATATATAGGAACATAAAAAGAATCACCTTACTACAACGGAGCTCGAGGCTGCTACTGCCGAAAAAGTGACTGACTTAGAAGCAGCCTTGAACTCCGAAATCGAAGAGCTTGCTGCTGTGGGGGAGAAACACGCCCAGCTAGAAGAGAAGAGAAGCATAATAGGCTCTTTAGTTCATCTGTCTGTGACCTTGATGTCACCCTAAAATCTACTAGGTCTGCCCAGGAAAATCTTTATACCGAGGTAACCTAACTCAAAGAAGAACTCAAACGCCGAGAGGCTTCCCTCATTGTCGAAAAATTTACGCCATGTACAATATGAGGAGAAAACCTTGGAAGATGCCAAAGCTGGTGTCATTGATTTTGATGCCGAAATTGCTAAAGCACGTGAGCTTGAGATAGCTGCTACTAGTGGACTCCCATCGAGGTCTGATGCTTTTGGTTCTTCTGGTTCCGATTTCATGTTTTTAGGAACAGAAGAGGGATCGGACGACAACGATGCTGAAGTCCAGACTAGGAAAAACGTCGAGCCATCGGTGGAACCACCTACCTCTCCCGGGGGTACGGACACTTCTTTTTCTCCTGGTTCCGGAGACAAAGCACTCTCGCTTTTCTTTTCTTTTCCCATTTTGTACTTTTACCGGAGACAAGTCTTTATCCTTTGTATTTTCTTAAGAGTTCTACACACGTTTTTCTGTTCATGATTTACCGTTTAGTCTCGAATGCATTTTTCTTGAAACACTTTGGTTCCGAGCATTATCCCTTTTACGTGAGGGTTTCTATAAGTATTTGTTAAAGTTTGCTTTTTGCGTCCTTTTCATATGCGGCTTCGGGTGTATTTTTCCCCGATGGCATTTTTGATTCCGGGCGTAGATTCTTCCGGAACCAACCCTTTAACATGAGGGTTTTTACAAGAGAGGCCCCTCTTATGTTTACGGTGCTCTTGAAGAGGACGTCTCTTATTCATTACAACACTAACATTTGAAGTACTTGTTTAACTTTTGAATGACAAAGTTAATTCATCGTTCAGACAAGAAACATAATAAAAATAAAAGGATTTCATTTTGTTCCTTCTATTTTTAAAAAACACATAGGCATTTTTCTATGCTGAAAAGAAATTGCCATTACTTGTGGCTATCTAGTATAACTTGTTTCTACTGGGCTGGCTTTGTAGTCCCCGGTCCCGATGATGCATTTTGTTTCCGAATTTTTGTTCCCTATTGACGTGGCAGTCAATGTTGCCATATCCTCATATCATTCTCCCCGGTGTTCGAATGAGAAGGGTGTGAATTGGAACACTGGAAGTATTGTATCTTCGAATATTCCTAACAACCCTCTAGTGGTTTGTGATCGTGAACGGTCGGGTAACCTTTGCTCAATAGCAAACTTAACTTCCCAATAGGAATTAGCTATAGAGCTTAAGATTATCTAACCGTCCCCGAGTGGATCTTTCCTTGTGTGCCTTCCTATTAAAGGTCCTATTGTTGTTGTCTTCATAGAATGTCTTCTTTTGTTGCCTCGTTAAAAACCTTGCTAGAAAAACCCAACTGGGAAAAAAAATGAATGAAGGGAAAAAGAGTGCAACATATACTTTTTGATCGATAATGTTCATTAACAATAATATATGTGAGGTGCGCCACGTTCCAATTGCTGAGAAAATTTTCTCCATTTTGGTTCTCCATCTCGTATGAACCTTTTCCGGTGATACCTGAAAGCCGGTAGGGGCCTTCCCACGTTGGACCTAACTTCCCTGCATTGAGATCCCGGGTATTTTGAGTTACTTTCCTTAGGACCAAGTCTCTTACTTTGAAATAACGGAGGTTGACTCTTCGGTTATAATGTCGTTCCATTCTCTACTTTTGAGCTGTCGTTCTTACATGTGCCAAGTCCCAGCGTTTCTCGAGCAGTTCCAAGTTGATTAACATTGCTTGGTTGTTCGATTCTTCATATGCCTGAAAGTATCTCAAAGTTGGTTCACCCACTTCCACCGAGAATAGGGAAGGGGCAAAGGCGTTTCTCCTGTGCTTGATTTGGTCGTTGTTCGGTAAGCCCATAGAACTCCAGGCAATTCTTCGGGCCATTTGCCTTGCTGCTTTCAAACTTTTCTTGAGGTTTTGAATAATCACTTTGTTCGTTGACTCCGCTTGATCGTTTGCGCTTGGATAATAGGGTGAAGATGTGATCCTCTTTATTTTTAAATCTTCGAGGAACTTTGTAACTTTTGCATCGATAAATTGTGGCCCATTTTCGCATGCTATCTTTTTTGATACTCCGAACCTGCAAATTATATTTTTCCACAGGAAATCGACCACTTCGCATTCTCGATCATCTAATAAGGACCTACTTCTACCCATTTAGAAAAATAGTCAGTCAGAATTAAAAGAAACCTTACCTTTCGGGGAGCCGTTGGCAGCGGTTCGACGATGTCCATCCCCCATTTCATGAACGGCCATGGGGACAGAATTGAATGTAAGGTTAGCCGGTTGGTGTACTAGTGGCGCGTAGCGGTTGCACTTATCACATTTTCGTACAAAGTCTTTGGCATCTTTTTCCATGCGAGGCCGGTAATAATCTGCCCCTACCAACTTTAGCACCAAAGAGTCTGCGCCCGAGTGATTGTCACACATCCCTTCGTGGACTTCTCTCATGACATAATTAGCTTCTGACGCTCCTAAGCATAGGGCTAGTGGGCCTTGGAAATATTTTCTATACAATTGACCTCTCTTGAAGCTATAATGTGCAGCTTTGGCGCATAATTCCCGTGATGCTTTGGGATCTTCGGGCAACTTTCCGTGCTCGAGATAGGCAATTATTTTATTTCTCCAGTCCCAAACCAGACTATACGAATTTACCTCATAGTAACCATCTGTATCCAGGACTGAGTTCATCAGTTGCACTACCGTCCCGGACTCCGATTCCTTCATTTTCATCGATGATCCTAAGTTTGCTAATGCATCCGCTTCTGCGTTATCCCCCCTCGAGATATGAATAATTGACCACTCCCAGAATCGTGCTAAAAGATCTTGAACCTTTACCATGTATTGTTGCATACGTTTTTCTTTAGTATCAAAGATCCCGTACACTTGATTTACCACCAGCCGTGAGTCACATTTGATTTCGATAACCTCGGAATCAAGTCCCCATGCCAATTCGAACCCTGCAATCAAAGCTTCTGGTATTTTTCAACCCGAAGGGCATCACATTATAACAATATATACCAAAATTCATTATAAACGAAGTCTTTTCCTGATCTATCGGGTTCATCTTGATCTATTACTACCCGAAATTAGCATCGAGGAAATACATTAACTCATTCATGGTAGTGTCATCAATCATTTGATCGATATTTGGCAGTGGGAACGAGTCTTTCGGGCACGCCTTATTAAGGTCTTTATAGTCTACACATGCGAAATTTATTGTTCTTCTTAGGAACTACTACTAGTTGGATAGTCAGTCTGTATATCTTACCTCTCGGATCGAACCGATATTAATAAAGCAGGTTACCTCTTCTTTGGCGAATTTATTCCTGGCCTCTGCAATATGGAGTTTCTTTTGTCTTAACGGAGGTATGTTGGGATCCATACTCAGCTTGTGCACGGCTATTTCCATTCGGATACCTGTCATATCCTCGTGTGACCATGCAAAACAATCAACATTAAATTTAAGGAATTCAATAAAACCAGACCTGAGCTACGAGTGCAGTCCTGTCCTCAAATGGAATTTTCTTTCTAGGAATTCGTCAAACAATGCAACTTGCTCCAAATTCTCCGTCGTGGAACTCGTTGTGTCCATCTCTTTTGAAGCAGGGAAATATCTCTGCACCTGATAATGCTCCGACGACTCTGCTCCTGGGCTAACTTCCTCTAGCTCGGGATTAGGTGCCGGTTCCTGTAATTGTAATGTCGTGTGCTCCTTCCCTTTGCTACTGGAAATCGAAATTGCATTCATCTCCATTGTTTCCAGTTGATCACCTCTTATCTGCTTGATTTCTTCGGGCATTGGAAACTTCAACAATTGGTGATATGTTGAGGGTACAACTTTCATGTCATTAAACCATGGCCTTTCCAGGATGATATTGCATCCCATGTCACCATCTACTACTTCGAAGAGAGTTGTTTCCATTGCTCATTTAGCATTCGTGAGCAACAAAATCTCTCCCCGGGTCATCACGCTCGCAAGGTTGAATCCAGCGAGGAGCTTTGTTGCTGGAATAATGCTTCCCATGAATTTGGCTTGCTCCAATACTCTCAATTGTATAATATTATCCGAACTTCCTAGATCCACTAGAACACGATTAATCTTAAAATGTAACACATTTAAAGAAATTACCAGTGCGTCATTGTGTGGTAACATCAATCCGTCAGCGTCCTCCTTCGTGAAAGTGATATCGTCTTCCCGGGGTCTTTTACTATGAGTTATTGATACTTTTGTCTTCTTCACTGCCGAAAAGGTGGCCCCTTTAATCTCATTCCCTCCGAAGATAATATTGATCGTTTGACGTGGGGGTTCTTCTCCGTCTTTCGAAGGTTCCACGTTGTCTCTGTTACGACCATAATTGTTCTTAGCTCGGTCACTCAAGAAATTCTCTGAGGTGACCATTCTTCAATATTGTTGCCACTTCTTCCTGAAGGTGTCGGCAGTCCTCTATTCCGTGGAAGCTCGTCCCATGATGTTCACACCATAATTTGGATCCCTCTGGCTAGAATCAGATCTCATAGGTCTTGGTAATTGCGCCTCTTTAATGTTTCTCATGGCTGACACCAATTCCACTATACTGACACTGAAGTTATATTCTGATAACTTGGGGGTAAGAAGGATCCCGAGACCCCAACATCTCTCTATCCTGAAGTGATCTATTGTTTTGACCATAATCGGTCCCTCTGTCAACAGTGAACTTGTTTACTGCCCAGAAGTTTCTGCCACGGCCTTCGGTCTGTTCGTAAGGCAAAAATCGGCCCCTTAGAGTCCGTCTGTCTGTGTCGTAGTCATCCTTTGATTCTTCTCTGCTGTTCTACAGTCCTTTGGCTGATGATATAGAACTGACCTGGTCATCTTTGATCCTTATCTTTGACTTGTATTGATTGTGGACATTTCCCCAAGTTGTTGCTTGAAACTCAAGCAGGCCCTCCTTCAGCTTCCAGGAAGCGTCTGAGCTTCTCGAATTCAATCCTTTGGTGAATGCTTCAGCTTCCCATTCATCCGGGACAGCCGGGAGCAACATTCTTTCCTTTTGGAATTGAGAGTAATGAACTCTCATAATAATTCGGACTCTCCATGTGCGATCCTGAATATGTTGGCCTTCCGGGCTTGTACTTTTCTGGCCCCGGCATGAGATTTGATGAAAGAATCCATGAGCATCTCAAAGGAATCTACGGAGTGATTGGGTAATAATGAATACCACGTTAGATCTTCTCTTGTGAGAGTTTCTCCAAATTTCTTTAGCAACACTAATTCAATTTTGTGAGGAACTAAATCATTTCCTTTTATCGTCGTTGTGTAGGTGGTAATATGCTCTTGTGAGTCTGAAGTCCCATTATACTTTGGCACTTCAAGCATTTTGAACCGCTTCAGAATTAGTTCTGGTGCCGCACTCGGTTTGTACGGCAACTGGGTATACTTCTTCAAGTCCGGGCCTTTGAATACTGGTGGCGCGCCCGGGGTTTGGTCCATGCGGGTGTTTACTTCCTTCATAAATCGTAAAAGTTCATTCTTGAACGGGCCATTCTCATTGTTGAGACCGGATCCATTTCCCCCAACCCCGTCGGAGCCAACTTCGCCCATGGGAGTGATGTTGTCGGCTCTCTACATTGTTTGGTTTGCGTGAACACCGGGAGGAATTGGATCACGTCCGTTTGCATTATTCAAAGCCCCCGACAGCGCCTGCTTTAGCTACGTCATATCCTTATCATGCCGAGATGGCCTGAGAATGATTGCCTGGTTCTCCTGCAGGACCCTCACCTCATCCATGACATGCTCCTCATGACCATCATTGGGATTTTTCCCCCGAACTTGTAGAGGGTATTTCCTGTCATGCACCGGTGTGACGTCATTCCCCTCATTGCGGGTGTCACTGATTGAATCCTTGAAATGAGGTCGATCCCCTCGAATTTCAGGGTTTTGCGTGTTGTTAATAGTGTTATCTGTCATTTTTTGTGATTTTTGCTAAGACAAAATAATCAAAGCATGTTAGTAAAAAAGGTAAGGATCAATTTAATTGCACGGGTGTCTAGGCCCCACGGTGGGCGCCAAATTGTTTAACCGTAAAACGGTATAGTTAAATTTATACGTGATTTCTAGACAAGTGAACTATTTTGGTCCTGAAATAATGCAATAATTGAAGAAATACACAATACTTAGCCTTAAAATGTAGACAAAACAACAAAAATAATAATTCCGGGTACATCGATGATAAGATCAAAAAGCAGGAAAGTAAAACTGTATTAAGCTTTGTATAGAATGTAGTGTAAGTTTAGCTAAAAAATCCGTCTCCCATTACAATGATAATTGAACTCACTATTTATAGTTGTGTCTAGGGAAAGAAGTCCTAGGATCGTGCCCTCCTTTAATGTTAATTATGAGGGTCATAAGAAGATGTAACGGTGAACATAAATGTCAAATTCTCTGTGACGAGCCATCACTCTTAATGCTGCAAAATATTCCTTATTAAATGCTAATAGGTGCAGAGCATTTAATACACATTTATGAACGTTATCCCTTCCAGTGACAAGCAAAACAGTTGTTTTTAGTCTTCAGTCATCCCCGTCTTGGGTTCCACGTGTCTTTCCTATAGGTGACCACGTGTTATATCATATTTCACCAATACAGTTATAGAGAACATATATGATACTATAACATAAAAAATCAGTTTTGAAAAAACTTGACTTTTATTGCGAACGGTTGTTATATAGGAATATTATTATAGAGAAGTCAATTGTGATGACCCAATGGGTCATTTTATGAATTAAGACTCCGTTCTAGGCTTATTAGCCATAAAAAGACTAATTTTAATTACCTCGATTTACTGCGCAGTCCGGGCATGAAACCGGAAAGCTTTTATGTGAAAAAATAAGAAATGATAATTTTTAGAATTAAAATTTGGTTTTAGTTGACTTGAGTCAACATTTTTAGTCAACGGACCTGGATCTGTGTTCCGACGATCCCGGGAGGTTTGCAGTAAAATATAGGACTTGGGCGTATGCCCGAAAATGAATTTCGAGGTCCCGAGCCTTAGAAATCAATTTTTGAAAGAAATTGTTTTGTTGAATTATTAATGAAATAAAGAAAAGAATTAATGTTTGAAACCACTGGTATCGGGCTCGTATTTTGGTTCCGGAGCCCGATACAGATTTTTTTATAGTATTTGAATACTAACTGTGAAGTTTGGTGAGAATCAGAGTTTATTTAACGTGATTCGGACGTCCGGTTGAGAAATAGTTAAATTGAAGTGTTCTTGAGAAAAATGATGAGTTTTGAGGTTTAACTCATAGTTTTACATGTTATTTTCATGACTTAATCCATGACCAAGTCCATATGATGTTTTTAGACTTGCGTTCATGTTTGGTTTAGAGCCCCGAGGGCTCGGGTGAGTTTCGAATAGGTTTGGGTTGTGTTGTGCTCGTTCTTTCTTATGATTCGATGTCGTTTCTTCAAGCATGAATGATATAATATTGAACAAATGAGCTCCGATTTCTGTTTTGAATGATGTATTAGATCCGTATCGTAATTACGGACCCGTAGCAAAAAGAATTGTTGAATTTGGACATCGTATGAGGATTTTATGGTCATTTTACTAAGGTTGCCAAATTTTTCAGATTAATTACGAAATTACCACTGGCAGCGTATTTAAAATCCGCACTATTTGTAAATATTAAAACCTACATATCTCATTCATTATAAGGTCAAATTGAGTGATTCAAAAGCCTAACTTGACCAGAATTTCACAAGGAATCCATTGGAGACATAATTCGAGTTTCGGGATCGTTTGGTATGAGAAACGAGGCAGAATAGCTGGTAGAAAAATATATAAAACTAGAGTTTGTTCATTCGGTCATATTTTGAGTTGGGGAGCTCGGATTTGGGCTATTTTTACCATAGGGATTTCGGTAAGTGTTCTCTACTCGTTTTCTTTTTGGTTATATTTCAATAACCCAATGTTTTCACCACTTTTGAATCAAAAACTAAGAATTTTCATGGTAAAAATTGAGGGTTTGGGTAGATTAGGGAATTTTGTAAAAATCGAATCTTTAACTCGAATTGAGGTCGGATTTCAAAACTAATTGTATATTTGGGCTCGTGGGTAAATGGGTAAACGTAAATTGGTTCGAACCCCGAGTTTGGACAAAGGGGGCCTGGTGTTGGGTTTTAATTTTTTTTTAGACAACTTAGGAAAAATTATAATTTTCAGTAAAGTTAGTTCCTTTAGCATTAATTAATGATATTAAGTTAATTATGGTTAGATTCGAGTGTATTGGAGGTGAATTCAAGAGGAAAAACTATAATTGAACAGTGAGTGGCCTGCGAAGTTGAGGTAAGTGCTTGGTTTAACCTTGACTTGAGGGAATAGGAATCCCCAACCTGATTGTTATGTGAAATTGCTTGTGTGTAGTGTATAGGTGAGGTGACGAGTACCTATGCACTACCAAATTGTTGTTTACCATGATCCCTTTTCTGTTTTCCATTTATTTTCTTCCCGGCTTGACTATTTTATGATTGTTGAGGTTTATATGGTCAAGTGATGATCTTTGCTGTAATAAATCTAAGACCTGAATAAGAGTCACATGTACTTTTGTCTTGATGTTATATAGATCAAGAATGCATTTGGATTATCGTTTTTATGTTTTTTCTTTTGAAGATTTAATGAAGTTTTAAACCTTAGACCAATAAACAAACAAACAAAAAAGTATTGATAAAATTGTAGAGTAGGACCCCAGACTTTAAAAATATAAAACCCTAAGATAAATTATTTGGAGCTCATTAAATTTAGGTCATGAGTGAATAGATGAAAATATTCATTTATAGGAGGCTTTTAGAAATATGTTCAAGTACGTAATTGAATTATTCCGCATATGCTACTTGACTATTTATTTTCATTAGATTATTGCCAAGTATTGTTGCACGTGTGTTAAAAGTGTTGGTTGTTCCCTTGATTTTGTTATGGTACATAAAGGTTGAGCTGGATGATAGTGTTACGACATTTACATATATTCTGGCTGGTTTCATTATGAAATAATATTGGATACAGCTTGTGAGATACACCGTGTTCTATTTATAATTGTTGAGATAAACGTGTTGTGAAAGGATTGGCCTGAATTAAGAAATTTTTTGATAAATAAATCAGTTGATAGTGATAAGGGTGGACAATATGATAGTGATAAGGGCGGCTAGGGGAAATAAATGATAGTGATAAGGGAGGACAGGGAAAATAAGTGATAGTGATAAAGGTGGACAGGAGAAATAAATGATAGTGATAAGGGTGGACAGAGGAAATAAATGATAGTGATAAAGGTGGACAAGGGAAATAAATGATAGTGATAAGGGTGGACAAGTGGGATCGGGTCGCACGCCGCAGCAAAACAGTGATGAGGGAGGATATTTATGTTTTATTGATTTTAATTACAAAGATTTGGAAGCTTTATTGTTTTACTCTATTGTTTCTCATATTGTGCTCATACAATTGTTTTAAAGTAAAGTTTGGAAATTTATGTGGGATCTTGGTCACAGCTGAGGCCTGGAATAGGCGACTGAGTTATTTTATTTATTCATTGTTGCAGTTATATTTTCTTGTTTGCGTAGGATTATTTTATTTCTTTATTATATACATATATTGTCGCAGGTTAAGTTATAATTGCCCCGTCTTAGCCTCGTCACTACTTCGTCGAGGTTCGGCTCGGCACTTACTCGGTACATGGGGTCTGTTGTACTGATACTACACTCTGCACTCTTTTGTGCAGATCCAGGTACCGACCAACAGTAGAGATTTTTAGTAGCCGCTATTTATTATCCGGAGACACGAGGTATATCTGCCGGCATTCGCAGGTCCCAAGAGTCTTCTCTTAGTTCCTAGAGACTGTTTTATATTTCCTCAAAACAGTTATATTATTTATTTCAGCCATTATTTGTAGTATTCTTTAGTAGTTCGTGAATTGTGACACCAGACCCTAGGTAGTCTTAGAGTTATTTATATAATTAGTTTGTGGCTCAGTTTATTTATTTGTTTATTATTTTATATTTGGAGTTATTCTTTGGAAACCATTAGATTAGTTTACTTCAAATTTATTTTATTATGTTTAAATGGATAATCAAAGGAAAACAGCTAATCAAAGGAAAACAGTGGCTTGCCTAGCAAGTGTGGTGTTAGGCGCCATCCCGTTCCCTAAGGTTGTGAATATCACGTTCCCTAAGGTTTTGAATTTTGAGTTGTGACAAGTTGGTATCAGAGCACTAGGTTGCTTAGGTCTCACAATTCACGAACAAACTTGGTAGAGTCTGAAGGATCGGTACAGAGACGTCTGTACTTATCTCTCAGAGGCTATGAAGTTAGGAACAATTTTATTTCTATTCTACTCTATCGTGCGAATTTATTCTACCATTGATGATTGAACTTGTCTATTCTCGTCCTCTCACGAATATCGACAACGCGCAAAACGTTTACAACTGGACAGGAGATGAAGCCCCAATGACAACTACGATTAGGGGAAGAGACAGAAGCAGAGCGCAGTCTAGGCAAAAGAGTTATGCTGATCGTAAGGTTCGTGATGTGGCATTCATGGTTGGAGAGAGGGTATTGCTTCGTGTGTCGCCAATGAAGGGTGTTATGAGGTTTGGAAAGAAGGGTAAGTTGAGCCCTAGGTATATCGGGCCGCTGGGGGAGGTAGCTTATAGACTTGCGTTGCCTATAGGGTTATCCCCAGTTCATCCGGTATTCCACTTGTCTATGCTCCGGAAATATCATGGTGACCCATCCCACGTGTTAGATTTTAGCTCTGTCCAGTTGGACAAAGACTTGACTTATGAGGAGGAGCTGGTAGCCGTTCTAGACTGGTAGGTTTGTCAGTTGAGGTCTAAGAGTTTTCCTTCAGTTCGAGTGCAATGGAAAGGTTTTTCCATTGAGGCAGCGATTTGGGAGTCCGATTCGGACATGCATAGTAGATATCCACATTTCTTTTCCAATTCAGGTAATTTTCTATGTCCGTTCGAGGACGAACATTTCTTTTAGAGGTGGAGATTGTGATGACCCAAGGGGTCATTTTATGAATTAAGACTTCATTCTAGGCTTATTAGTAATAAAAAGACGAAATTTAATTACTTCGATTTACGTGCACAGTCCGGGCATGAAACCAGAAAGCTTTTATGTGAAAATATAAGATACAATAATTTTTAGAATTAAAATTTGGTTTTAGTTGACTTGAGTCAACATTTTTAGTAAACCGACCCGGATCTGTGCTCCGACAATCCCGGGAGGTCCGCAGTAAAATATGGGACTTGAACATATGCCCGGAAATGAATTCCAAGGTCCCAAGCCTTAGAAATTAATTTTTGAAAGAAATTGTTTTGTTGAATTATTAATGAAATAAAGAAAAGAATTAATGTTTGAAATCATTGGTATCGGGCTCGTATTTTGGCTCCGGAGTACAGATTTGTTATAGTATTTGAATACTAACTGTGAAGTTTGGTGAGAATCGGAGTTTATTTGACGTGATTCGGACGTCCGGTTGAGAAATAGTGAAACTGAAGTGTTCTTGAGAAAAATGATGAGTTTTGAGGTTTAATTCATAGTTTTACATGTTATTTTCATGACTTGATCGCACGAGCAAGTTTGTATGATGTTTTTTGACTTGCCTACATGTTTGGTTTAGATCCCCGATGTGTGACCCAAAAAGTCATCCTGTATATGCTATCTAATTCTGTGCTCCGAGGTCGTGAAGACCTCCTTCTATCACACATCAATTTGTGTGCGCAGCCGGGGCGTGTAGCCGGGAAGACTTTATGTGAAAAACTGATAAAAATGATAATTTTGTATTAGAAATTTGAATAAAGTTGACTTCAGTCAATGTTTTTGGTAAACGGACCCGAACCTATGATTTGACGGTCCCGGAGGGTCCGTAGGAAAATATGAGACTTGGGCGTATGACTTGAATCGAATTCCGTGGTCCCAAGTCCGAGAATGAATTTTTAAAGAAAATTATTTTCTGAAAAATATAAAGGTTTTTGAAAATGAAATTTGAGGTAAAACCTGTGATATGGGGCCCGTATTATGGTTCCGAAGTCCGGTACNTCGCAGACAATTTAAACAGAGTCAAAATTCCTCAATTTGGGATTTAAACCGGTGACTTGGGACACCAAATAAACTATTCCAAGTGGCGACTCTAATAAAAAATAAAATATTCCCATTTCGAATAATGTCACTTTAAGTGGAAAAACTCCCGTACCCCCTTTGGGGCGTATAAAAAAAGGAGGTGTGACACACATCCGTAAGGAACCATCTTTCTTCCTCACAAATAACACAGGTGCTTCCCTAGGTGATGTGCTAGTTCTGATAAAGCCTTTTTCGAGAAAGTCCCTTAGTTGTTCCTTTAACTCTTGCAGCTCCCCGGGGGCCATCCTATAGGGAGGAATAAATATTGGATGAGTATTTGGTAGTAGGTCAATGGAAAACTCAATTTCTCGCTCTGGCGGAAGATCCGGAAACTCATCGGGAAACTCATTCACCACCGGGATGGACTAAATGGTTGGTGACTCAACTTCCACAGCCTGAACCCGAAATAGGTGATAAATATATCCCTTTATGATAATATTCCTTTCCTTGAGATAGGAAATGAATCTTCTTCTCGGCGATGCCGTATTACCTTTCCACTCTAAAATAGGCTCCCCTGGAAATTGAAATCGGACTATCTTTGATCTACCATCAACATTGGCATGACTAGAAGCCAACCAATCCATGCTCATTATAACATCAAATTCTACCATATCTAACTCGATTAAGTATGTTATGGTAGGTCGACCATGAACTACTATTATACAACCATTATATACTTGATTAGCTATCACCGAGTCCTCAACAAGTGTAGACACCTCAAAAGGCCCAATTCAAGTTTTATTTCAAACTTACTAGCAACCAACGGAGTAACGTATGGTAAGGTGGAAACTGGGTCAATCAATCCATATACATCATATGAGGAGACTAATAATATACCTGTAGCAACATCAGGTGATGACTCCTGGTCCTGTCGTCCTGCCAGCGCATAAATGCGGTTCTGAGGACTGCTCGAGCTAGATGCTCCGCCTCTGCCTCTACCACGACTCATTTATGCTTGTGGACTTTTCCCAGGGGGCATACTGATGATGACAAACCAGCTATAGATCCCGTTTTTTGAGTTATGCATGCATCACCTCTCATCGGACAACCCCTCATAATGTGGCCCGGATAACCACAAGCATAAAAAAATACTTAATCCCATACGGCACTGCCCGGTATGCTGCTTACCACATTGAGCACATCGTGGCAAGGGCGGCCTCATCTGATTTGACTCACCCCTATACTGAGAACCCGAGGTCTTGGAATTCTGACCAGACCATGAATATGAGGAACGATCAAATCTCTTACCGCCAAATTGAGGGGGGCGTGCTAGCCAATGGCTCGACTGGATACCTCGGGTACTGCTGCCTCTGACCACCTCGAAACTCACAAGAAGGCACCGAATACCTCACTCTCTTACTCTGGACCCTATCATGCTCACGATCGGCCTTATGTTTCTGTTTACGCTCCTCTATATCCTGAGTGTAGGCCTAAATATGATAAATATCTATGTTTGGATGAAGTGAGACTGACATACAGTCGTTAAGTAAGTGAGGCTCTAATCCCATCACGAATCGGTGAACTCGATCCTCCATCTTAGATACAATAGTGGGAGCAGACCTGGCCAACAAATCAAACCGAAGATTGTACTCCCAAACACTCATGTTACCCTGTCGAAGGGTGAAGAACCTATCAACTCTATCCCGCCTAAGCTCCCGTGGTAGACAATGACAAAGAAAAGCTTATGTAAACTCCTGCCATACTGCTGGAGGGGCATCCTCACCTCTGGACAATACCCAAGACTCCTACCAATTAACTACAACATCTGGGAGTCTATAGGAATCTAGCTCGGCTGACTCAGTCACAGTGGCCTTCATTTCCCATAACATCCTCTGCACTCTATCAATAAATACCTGAGGGTCCTCATTCAGATTGCCCGAGTGAATACCGGAGGGTCTAAATTAATGAAGTCACAAACCATTGCATTGACAGACCTATATGCATGACCAGTACCTATTTCATAATGCCGAGACTGCGCGACTACTAATCGGGTTAATAACTGAATAACATCTCTCATCTCTTAACCCGACGCATACGGCTGAGGTGCTGAATGTACAGGGACGGGCGCTGGAGCAGGTGCCCCTCGGAGCTCTTCTGGAAAGGGAGGGGTATGTGAAGTATGAAATGTAACCTCACTATGAGACTCTCTCGGAGCCCTGGTAACTCGTGGCGCTATACTAGTAGTCTCACCAGTCACTGACATTCCCCTCTGGGAGGCCGTACTCTTTGGGGGCATCACTGAAAATTTAGCATATTGTTAGGAACATGAATTCTTGTATCGCACTATCTAAGATAAAAATAGATAATAACATCTTATAGGTCCTGTACACTCCTGTCTATAAGTGTGGTGCATGACACACCCATAAACAAGATTCTACTAGACACGGTCTGTAGACAACCCTAGGACAGAACTGCTCTGAAACCACTTTTGTCAGGACCCAAATCGATGGGCCGCGGCGGGTGCATGAGTCCTACCTGTCAAACCCCCCTAAACATGCGTCTAAGTTATGAACATGAATAACATATTCCAAATTACGAGAATAATGTACATGAAGGAAATCTACACAAAAAGGCATAGATACATATACGTGCAACATATGTAGGACGAACCGAAAAGGCTGCTATAGACAACTATACATCTCAAAACTGGAAGCCAGCAAGGCCACATACTATCCAACTAGACATATTGTCTACAGAACTCTAATAGAAACATTACAAAGACGGGACTGAGCCACATCATACCCATATATATATATATACAAACGTATCATACCAAAATCAAAAATACCTCCGGATTAAGTGGAGCACGCCAACTCTCGCTAATTAGGGATCCTACGAAGAGGGACCGTCAATTTGCCTACCTGAACCTGCGGGCGTGAACCACAGTCCCCGGGAAATAGGGCGTCAGTACGAATAATGTACTGAGTATGTAAGGTATGAAAATCAGTACATAAGAGACATAGATGAAATATGCAATAAAGAAATCCATCTGTAAATCTAAAAAACTTTATGAATCCTGAAACATGTATAATGTCATGCACGTGCATATAAATGTCATGTAATGCATAGGTCTGTATGTACATAACATCATCAAGCCTCGGAGGGCATCCTATCGTATCATCTCGTCCATTGTGGGCAAATCATCAACTTATACCAGTTGATCAGGTGGTGGTGCGTATATAACGCCATAACCTTCCCATATCCCATATACATATATATACATACATATATAAGCGTATATAACGTCGTATCATTCATGGGTCAATGTATATGTATAAATGAATGAAATGCATAAGAAATACGTTAATAAGATTTTGTCGGAATGCCATAAAAATCAATATGCCTTTCGGATAACCATTATCAAACACGTATTTTTCTGGGACCCATGAACAAAATATAATAATAATTCACATGGGGAATCAAGAATATAGACACCCTTAGTATTCATATGAATAAAGTAATTTATTGAAATTGTGCATTTGCTCATTTATTCAGTATAATTTGTATCATGCCAAAAATAAAGAACGGATGGCCTTAACATACCTGCTTCTTGAATTAATTGAACGAAGTGAAGCTTCTACTTCTGTGAAATATGTTGAAACAAAAGGTTGAAGCTTCTGCTTCTTTGAATTTGAACGAAATTTTCTTGGAAAAAAAGCTTCTGACTTCTCAAAGCTTCAGACTTCTAGCGTTTTCCTTTATGAAAGTTATCTTCTTACCTTTCAAACTATGAAATGAAAAGATTTTGCTGTTTGGAATAACTAACATTACTGCTCCTTATCCCAAAATGAATTAGGACAACAACTCTTTTAGTTGTTTAATTCAAATACATTATAGATAGCCACCTAGGATAGTTAAGTACTTAATCACTTCATGTGGTAAGCTAGTGCTCCCACATGTCTTTGGAGTATAATTAATTAAATTTTAGCCACTAGTTAATTAACTCGGTAATGTCCTCTTACCCGATAATAAATCAATTACCTGCATAATTTAAAAACTTTTACAAATTCCTTAAAGTTATACTTATTTTTAATATACTTCATATATACTTTATACATTATACTACCGTGCTCATATGGTACCTTGCATGGTACAAGTTCATAATTATCGGGTATTATCTGTCACGACCCAAATCGATGGGCCGCGACGGGCACCCGATACTTTACTCGACTGAGTACCAACGTAACATATCTTTCTTATTACATTATCATATACACGTGACATACATGTCTAATAGGCCAACATAATCCTTTACAAACTCAAAACATAGGCCGACAAGGCCGTACAATCTTTCACGTGTACAACATATGTCTACAAGCCTCTAAGAGTACATAAATATCATAAAGGTCGGGATAGAGTCCCGCCATACCAAACAATACCCGTCTAAATCATACTAACCAAACAAGAGACTCTGAAGCAAATGGAGCGCACCAACATCTTTCGCTGAGCTGATAGCCTACTTAGAGGGCTCTCGACCTGTCTATCAGGACCTGCGCGCATGAAACACAGCGTCCCCAGGAAAAAGGAACGTCAGTACGAATAATGTACCGAGTATGTAAGGCACATAATGTACATAAAAGACATGGAAGAAATATAGTGTACATGACTCAATCTGTAAGTCTGAATAACTTTGTAAATCATAAATCACTTTTAGCAGCATGCATATGAGTATGAATGTCATGTCGTGCATAGGTATATATTTCATAACATCATCAGCCTCCGAGGGCGTCCCATCATATCATATGGGCCACTGTGGGCAAAATCATCATCGTATACCAGCTGATCAGGTGGTGGTGCGTATATAATGCCATAACCTTTTCCATATCCCATATACTTATATATACATATATACATGTATATAACACCGTTTGAATATACATACATATATGCGCGTATATAATGCCGTTTGAATCATATTTCAGCCACTGTGGGAAACATCATAATCATATACCAACGGATCAGGTTGTAGTGCGTATTTAACGCCGTAACCTTTCCACATATCCCATATAAATATATTTACATATATATGCATATATATTGCCATCTGGTCATGGGTCAATGCACATGAATGCAATGCATGAAAAGTACATTAATAAAATCTTTCGGAGCTTCACAAGGCCATTTTGCCTTTGAGTAATATCATAAAGTAAACTCTTTTTAACTTTCATATTTTTCTGAGACCCATGAACATATGATAAAATATTATGACACATGAAAATTCAAGAACATAGATATCTCTAATACTTCTATGTATATAGTCATTTATGGAATTTGTGCATTTGCATGTTTCGTTCGTATCGCATGGATCATGCCAAAAGAAAGAAAGGATAGTCTTAACATACCTGAATCGATTTTCTTGAAAATCCCTAATACCCCTTAATTACGACAAAACATGGAACAAGTCGTATGAAATGCTCAACACAATTGTGTTGCTTATGCAAAGAAAGTCTCGGTCGAAACCTTTCCATCCCAAAAATAACGTTTCTTATGTGATGTTGACAGAAGCTCAAGTAATCATTATGATATATGACGAACTCATTATAGGATTTCAAATATCCAAACTCATCGTAATCTTTATAATCCAAGCTTGAGAACTTAGTAAGGTAATAGGGGAAACAACCATTAGGATAAATCCCAGGAACAACTATACGCTTTGTCTCGTATTTCATCATCTGTTTAATGCCTTTTACAATGGCCTTAACTATATGAGGGAAAAACGTTTTAGCTTCTTCAATGGATTTCCCTTGTGAAAATGCATGGTAATAATCATTTCCTCCAATTCCACCGAACATAAAAAGAGACTTTCCAAGAACTGTAGAACAATTTTGTATAGTGTAGCATGTGGCTTTAACTCTTTATTGCTGATCTTTAATTATACTCCACAGTAATACTCCAACCAAGGTTTATCCAAAAGATTACGTGGCAACTTGAGGCTCTTGACTCATCACACACATTTATGGCACATGGCTTTGCTTAATGCCATGTGGTAGCCCCAAAAATATTCTTATCCACTTAATTAAGAATTATGTCAAATTATTTAAAATACTACTCGCTTTTAAAAAACTTAATACACCGTAATATCATGGTCATGTGGTACCTTATATGACATTAGTCCATAAATACCGGTATTATAGTTCGAACCATATTTTATTCCAAATGCAAAAGTTTGACGAAATTCATTTTCTTCGATTTGCTTACCCTCTTACCTTCATGAATTTACTTGCGTAATACTTATATTTTCACAATAATCTCATTCCTGAACTTACGTCGATTAACTTACGGCAAAACTTATTGTACGAAAATACGGGATGTAACATTATCGCTCGACCCGTATTTTATTCCAAATTGGCCATTTTCAACGAAGCTCGTTTTCTTTAATTCGTGTACCCGTTTATCCTTCATAACACTTATTTATATCTTGTTATAAATATAATAACCACATTAATCTCATATTAATCTCATCCCGAGACTACGTCGATTAACTGAAGACGAAACTTTTAACGTACGAAAACGCGCGATGTAACAGTAACGACCTTGACCGGTCATTTTGACCTATAACATTTTGTTCTAAAACTTAAGACCTTGAGTAGCTTCATTGATTTACTACGACTTGCGAGTGTGGTTGGATTTGATCTCCGGGAGGTTTGGGAGTGTTATGTAAGAGTAATTCTAATTTAAAAGTTTTAAGTTAGAAGACTTGGTCAAGGTTAGACTTTGGTGTAAGCGACTCCATATTCATTATTTGATGGTTCCAATAACTTTGTATGGTGATTATGAGCTTTCTATCCATATTTTTTATTCTATAACTACATGATGAATCCAAATCATGATTAGAAACAATGTTAGGGTTATGACTTATGGATTTTGACATGACAGACTTCTTTCACCGTATTGAATTGTCTGATTTAGCAGTAGTCATACTATTGACTTACTTGATTTATAATATATAGGCAATTTTGTTTACTTCTCTTATTGATCTCAAAAAATGGCTTAAAATCGTTAAATAAGCATATTGAGCTGTTATGAAAAGTAGAAATACATGTTTAGCCATATCTGTATCTTATTAATGTAAATATTCATTCACATTTTATTATTATGTCCTGGTGCATCTTTGTCATATCATTATACACATGCTCATGAGTTGGAAAGTTGAATATTTAAAAAAGTTGAGAATTCTGGCACCATGGACATTGTGAGCAGATATTAATTAATTGTGATATTATGACTGAGTCAGGTACCGCGTTGCATTGGTATTATGAGTGGATAGGTTGCACATTCTAACATTGTTATTAGTAGTGGATCGGGCTGCACGTCACAACGACGATTGGATATGGATTCGTCCCTCCGTATTCTAGTGATTATCCATGTTACTTTAGGCTATGCGAGTGCAGTCACCCAGATTGGTTCCAGCTTGGACACTTGGCAAGTGTCATGCATATGGTTTTTGTAGTGAGGTATCGAGATTGGGTCATGAGCATTAATTGGTAGCTTAGAATTATGCCGTGGCTCTTGTATATATTTTGTTATTTGATCGCGAGCATACATTGGTATCTTAGACTCATGCATTGGCTCATATATATATATATATATATATATATATATATATATATATATATATATATATATATATATATATATATATATAAGTGTGTGTGTGTTTGTGTGTATGTGTGTGTTTGTGCGTGCGCGCGCGTGCGTGCGTGTGTGCGTGTGTGTGTATCTCTGTGTGTGAGAATGTTGACTGACTCATATCATGATTATGAAAATAATAAATATAACGAGTATTATATTCAATCTCTTGTCTGAAACGCAGGTCTAAACTCCATATTTAGTGTGTTTCTACTAGTGGACTTTATTGATGATACCATGATTTATCTCATGTTCTAGTTATGTTTTCATATGCTTATTGATATGTTAGTAAATTTTAGTGCCGACCCCGTATCACTATTTCTTCGACATTAGACTTGATACTTACTGAGTGCCATGATTTTGCACTCATATTACACTTATGTGTATTTTTTTGTAGGATCTGAGGTTGGTATTAGTAGTACCCATTGGATTGAGTGGCAGTATTTTGTTAGAGACTTCGTGGTGAACTACTTTACTTGATCAGATATGCAGCACATGGACTACTCCTTCCCTAGTCATTTATATCTCTCTATCCATACAAATGTTGTTCAGTTGAGACTATATACTCATTTTAGATGCTCGTGAAAATGTTGTGATACTAGGTATTTGGATAGGTTGTGAGACAATTATGGTCTTGTTTAGACCCTATTCGGGATTCATGTATTTAGGACGTTGATTTGATATTTATTCTGCCATGTTATTTTATGTCACGACTTAGTTAATGGCTTAATAATTGGGTCATATTATTATTGTTAAGTTTTGACTTACCTAGCAAGCAGGTTAGGCGTCATTACAATCATTAGTGCAATTTCGGGTAGTGACAAGGGGAGTGAATCGTGATCACATAGGAATGCCCAGCGATCGCTTATAATTTTTTAGCTGAGAATCGCGATTGCGTACGGGGTAAATGTTATCACATAGGAGCAATCGGGACCTGATTAATTTATATATTGATGTTCTAGAAGGTGCTATGAGTTTATATGAGGTGTTATGCGATTGCGAAGAATAATCTGGGGATAAGCATTTTGAGAATCACGATCACGAATGTTGTGAACGTGATCCCAAAGATGAAAGGCTGCATGTGGCATTAAATGTCAAATTTCGGGATTTTGAGTTCATATTTTTACCTTTGAGTTTTGAAGAGCAGATCTATGTGATTTTAGAGAGGTATTTCACCCAAATTATGAGGATAAATATTATTATCATGGTTTTTATTATATATCATGTTTATGCGTAAAATATTATACCTAAATTAACGATTTAAATAGTAGAAAATGGAGTTTTTACTTGAAACCTAACAATAAGTATTTTGAGCTTTTGAACATCGATTTGCACTCAAATTCGCAAACTAATTATATATTTGGACTTGTGGGATTATGGGCCTTCACTATTTGGTCTTGGTTGTAGCCTCTGATCATGTAGTATCGGGTTGATTATTGCTAACTTTTTGGGATTTTGTATACGGATAAAATCGGAGAGCCCAATTTTATGATTATTATGGCACTCCATAGAGCGTCTTCAGAAGGCTCGAAGCCGTTCGAGTTTTGATATCGAGGAATTATGTCGAGGATTCTCCATGCTTGACCTCGAGGCGGTGTAAATCAAAGACCATAATGAAAAAGAGGGAAGTTCTCAAAAGGCACATAGTTAAAGCTCACCAAGCCCGGAAAAATAGTGCAAGTTCGTACTGTGACACTAAATGGTTGTCCAGCCGTTTATCTTTGTAATAATACATGTACTATATTGGGATTCCCCTCTTATATAAAGGGGACCTTTGTCATTTTCTAACACACATGATATTGAATACAAGAACAAGAATATACCCTACTCTCTAACTCAAACATTTTCTACAATCGTTCCATTGATTTATTTCGTTTCATTTATTATGTTCATTAATTATTCTTCATTTACTTCTCATTATTGATCATAAAGAGGCTTCTAGGCCTTCAATAATGTTGGATCCTCATCGATCGCCCTCTGTCAAGCCCTCGAGCTCGACTTTGAGGCCCTATTTCGACCAAGTTCGAGACCCCATCTCATGACCGCTAGGTTTGCATAGCTCTGTTATCCTTCGCTCTTGTCTCGTTTTTCTTTCCTCTCATTTATCGTCTATTGCCTAGACAACTAGTATTAAAATAGATCACAAATTTTTATAACCACAAAATCAAATATAATTGTAATTACCATTTTCACGGTAATCAGATTTCTTTAAAGATCAGAGTTTTATTGATTGGGATTACTTCTTTTATCCTTGTTTGACTTTCCTGAATGATATTTGACTTACTCTTAGGAAAATGGAGGTTAAGAACTAAGGAAATGGCCTAATTTAGGATTGAAGACCGGCCCGGAGAAGGTAAATTTGCTTAACGACAACTTAAGGAAATGCTTACTAAAATGGAATACGTGATACATGTTATATGTGTGGGGTGATGTCTATATGTGGTGACGGATGTATATGCAGACACCAAGATCATATCATGCTCATGGTAAATTTAAGGCTTTTTTATGCCTTAGTATGTGTATGCTCTACTTGTGATATGTTTTAATAATTTTTATGACTAATTGAGCTTTATTATTCATATTAGTGATCATGTCTAGGTTTCTGATGTTTTAATTGAACATGATGGCTTTTTGTATGATGAATTACTTGTTGGAGATGTAGTCATACGTTATAGTTATGCATACATCATGCATAAAGGTCATCTATAGACACATGCATACATACTTGTAGAAGCATCATTATGATTAATCTTATTTATATGCACACATTTCTTCATATGGCTCTCTTTTATGTACTAAGATCATGGCGTGTGTTCCATACAGTTGAGGTGATTAAGGCATGCGAGTTATCGCTACTTCTGATATTGTTATGGCATGATAGTTTTGGTGTTTAGTTATTGTGATATTAATATTGTTATGGCATGATTGTTTATGGTCTGAAATTGTTGTGATACTAACATTTTATGGAACGATGGTTTCCACGCAGTGCTTGGATATGGGTCTATCCCTTCACTAAATCAAGTTATCACCCATGTAATAGATGGTCATGTGAACGCATGTGATATGCGTATCATGTTGGTGTATGTGTGAAGTGCTAGATCATGTTGTACCACTTGTAATGTGATGGATATTGGTTATGGTGGAGTCTTGAGCATACACTGTGTAATGACCCGATCAGTCATTTTAAGCATTTCATTATGTCTGGTGATTTGAGGTCTTGAGTGGATGCATATGATTTATTAAAAATTATGTGCATGGTTGGTTTTAATTTTTGGGAAGTTCAGGGGATTGATTCGGAAGAGTAATTATCAACTTTAAAACTTCAAGTTTTAAGATTTGATCAAGGTTTAACTTGTGAAAAGACGACCTCGGGTTCGAGTTATGATGTTTCTGTAAGGTCCGATTGGTGATTTTGGACTTGGGTGTATGCCCAGATTTGAGTTCTGCTGTTCCTAGATGATTTGGAGCCCAATTATTGAAAGTTGGAAGTTTGAAGGTTTGGAGAGTTGATAGGTTTGACCAACAATTGACTTTGTCGTTATGGATGTACGTTTGAGATTTTGAGCCTTGGAATAGGTTCATATGGTAATTTATGACTTGTGTGTAAGATTTGAAGTCATTACAAGGTGTTTAGATGTGTTTGGCATAAGTTTGGAATTTTGAAATTTTGAGTAGTCCATTAACCTTGAATTGATGTGTGATTCGTGGTTTTGATGTCATTTTGTGTGATTTATACTTTTGTACTTTATGTATGTTTTGACGAGGTTCCGAGGGGCTCGGGTGTGTTTCAGGGTGATTTCAGAACACATCTCCATTGTAGTTAATTGCTAGGTTTTGGTGGTGAGAGTCTTTTTCACGATCGCGTGAGTAGGACTCGAATCGCAAAGTGTATTCCGAGATGGGCTGGGAGTCCTTCATTGCGTTCACGATACTATAGTTGCGTTTGCGATTGTGTAGGATTTAAGCCTTCATGTTTTCGTACTGGTAAGTGTATTCGCACAGTGTTGAGTTACTCTTTGAATGTCATTTGATTGACCTTCGCATTTGCGAGAACTCCACGTTCATATAGTTATGTGAAGCCATTTATCGCAATCGCTTGGTGGGGGCCGCATTCGCACAGGGTCTTTGAGGCTGTTGAAGTTTGGTGCTTCGCGATCGCTAAGGGTTTAATAAGGAAGTTGTATAAGGTCCTATTTTCGGACTTGGAACTCATTTTGCCATATTTTGAGATTTAAAGCTCGGATTGAGGTGACGTTTGAGGTGATATTTACCAACATGGATTGGGTAAGTACTTTTCACTCCGATTTTATTATTACACATGATTCCATCTTTGATTATGGCACTTAATTGGTGGATCTAAGAGAGAAATTTGGGGTTTTGGGCAATACAGTGAAATTTTTTAAGATTTGAACATCTATTAGAGTAGGATATTTATGAAACTTGTATGGTTGGATTCGTAGTCGAATGTGTTGTTGAAATTAGTGATTTGTGTTAGGTATTTGGTTGTGGGGCCTGTTGACATTTTGATTGACTTTGAGTATTTGATTAAAGATTCAACCTTTATAGATTGTTTTTCATTCCTATGGTATTATTGAGTTATTTTTTGCTAGATTTGAGCCGTTCGGATGTCGGTTCATGCGGGAAGGCATTTTGGAGTGGTGATTTAGGTTGTTTGAGGTAAGTGTCTTTCCTAATCTTGCTGAGGGAACAACCCTTTAGATTTGACCTTGTGTGTCTATTTGAAATGTG
Organism: Nicotiana knightiana; assembly: GCA_005239525.1. Lineage (NCBI taxonomy): Eukaryota > Viridiplantae > Streptophyta > Magnoliopsida > Solanales > Solanaceae > Nicotiana > Nicotiana knightiana. The sequence goes on along the minus strand of ML418846.1, from coordinate 99,408 downwards.
TGAGAAGCGACACATATGCGAGGTGGCGAGCGTATATGCGGGTGCTATGTATCATTCATGTTCAAAGTAGTCTTTTGGCCGTATTATTCCTTGGCTTGGAAATTTTGTTTCTTGATGTCATCCTTTATATGTTTGTATGACTACGTGAACTCCCTGATATTTTTTTTTATGTTGTATCCGCCTGATTTCAGATGTAGTTGTACACTTGCACATGCATACACCTTATCATCCTAGCTTCTTCAGTCCAGAGAATATATGATTTGATATCTTTTGTGCATGTAGATGAATTCTTATACATTATTTCTATGTGATATGGACTGAGTTGGTAGCACATGAGTGGTTTGTGCGGGTTCGAGATATGATTGCAAATGAATTGTTTATGCGATTGTTATACATGGTATATGAGTTGTTCGTGCAACACATGAGTTATTCGTGCTGTGTGTGGATAAAAATACACCCCGTAGGGTCACCTCATGTTTCTCTCTTGATGGTGTACACATAGGTTGTGAGAACCTTACGGGTTTCTGGCATATGTGGATCTTGGTAAAGTTGGTCATTGACTGGACTTTGCATCTCTTTTCTATTTGCGACCTCCTTCGATGTATATATGATTTTTCTATATATCTTCCCTATATGCTAGCTCTGGAATGTATCCATTACCTTATGCATAACTTCTCTATATGATACCTTACTTGTTGATATGAGACACAATACCTTTGTTCACAACAAGTGAACCCGTGTAACTTGAATTTTTCTAATCATGCATATCTTATATATGTGAAATTCTTGAAGGATTAATTGAGTAATCATGCATATCTTCTCAATATTCACTTGTTGGAAGATTAATTTGATATTTCATGCATATCTTTCCTATATGCATGTCACGACCCAAATCGAAGGACCACGATGGGCAGCCTGTACCTTACTCAACCGAGTACCAATGTAACATATCTTTCTTATCGTACTATCATGGGTAAATTGGCCAAAAGGACTGTCATGAGATAACCAGAATAAAATATAAGTGCATACTAGACATAGGATGACCCAACATTATATAGATACTTATACATGTGACATACGGGCCTATAAGGCAGACATGATCATTTGTACACTCAAAACGTAGGCCGAAAAGGCCATACAAGTATCCGTATACATGACATCTGTCTACAAGACTCGAAGAGTACATAAATGACATATAGGTTGGGACAAGGCCCCGCCATACCAGTCAATACATGTCCCAATCATACTGACCAAATAGGCAACTTCGAAGCAAGTGGAGTGCAGCAATACCTTCCGCTGAGATGATAGCCTACTAGGAGGATTGTCGACCCATCTATTGGGACCTGCGCCCATGAAACACAGTGTCCCTAGGCAAAAGAGATGTCAGTACAAATAAAGTACCCAGTATGTAAGGAAATGAAGCATAAATAAAAAAAGTAATGTAAAGTGAGATAAAGGAGATACAAACTGTAGCATCTGAGCGCCTCTGAGAGCTACTGACATGAAATGCATAATACATATATATACATAAACTTTTTAAAAACATACGCCTCTATGGGCATCATCATGATCATATCATACCCGACTTAGAAGAAGACTCGGTAAAAATGTACACGGCAATCATAAGGCTCAATAGAATCGTACCCGACCACATAGATCTCGGTAAACCCAACTGATCAGTGATTGCACAATAGGTGCCGTACCTGACCGACTATAGCGTGGCTAGGTAGAGTAACATTGTCACGACCAAAAATCTAAGCTTTCTGTAATGGCGCCTAACGTGGTGCTAGGCTAGCCAAATTTACTGAAAATATTATAAGGTTCCCATTTGATACATAAATTATCCTATTTTTCATAATAGTTTCTACTTTTAAGCATCTCAAACAATAAAAATGGTCAAAACGTCTAAACACAGCTCNGTTATATATATATATATATATATATAACCGCTGCGGCGTGCATCCCGATCCATATAATATATATTGCGGCGTGCAGCCCGATCCATATCATATCTGTTGTGGCATGTAGCCCGATCCATATAATATATATTGCAACATGTAGCCCGATCCATAATAGTCGACTGCGCTCACTGGGGGTATACAGACTCTGGGAGGGGCTCCTACAGCCCAAGCACTATATATATATATACCTCTCAGTATTCTAAAATAGTGTGATCACAGTGATAACAACAACACGTATAAAACATGACCGAGTTCATAAATTTCTATCAAAAATAGTGTGAGAATAGTGGAAAAATACACCTGAGGGTCTAAACCGTTTGACACAAAGCCCCAAACATGGCATACAACCCAATAATATAATGTAAACTTCAAAAATACAGGATATCATAAGATTTCAAATTTAATATGTGAGTTAAAGTCGCTACGGGACGGACCAAGTCACCAATTCCTATAGGTGTACGCCCACACGCTCGTCACCTAGCATGTGTGTCACCTCATTTATCGAAACAATATGAAATATCAGGGTTTCATACCCTCAGGTCTATATTTACAATCGTTACTTACCTAAAACGGGCACCAAAATTACTACGTGATTCTCTTGCCCCTCGAATCAGCTCCTAGATGCTCCGAATCTATTCAAAACTAGACTAATAACATCAAAATATGCTAGGGAGACGAAACCCATTCGAAAATTATCACAATTGGGCACAAAACCCAAAATTAGCCAAACCCGACCCTCATGCCCACGTCTCAAAACTTGATAAAAATCACAAAACTGGAATCCTCATTCCCCCATGATTATAAACATACCAAGAAAGTCAAATTCGGACCATAATTGCCTCTTCACTTCCTCAATCAAAGTCTCAAGTTTCCAAGCCCTAACCCCCAATTTAACCACTAATTTTCCCCTAATTTCACCCTAAATCAGTCCAAAATCACATAGAAACGGGTTTTTAGGTTCAATTCTCCCTTCAAAATCCTCTCTCAAAGCATAAGTTCCCTTGAATTCTGCATTCTAAACCCTCTCTCAAAGCTCAATCCCGGATGAAAATGTTGAACAAATAGCTCCATTACGCGAAGGCTGGGTATTTATTCTTTCTTCCCTGTGAAACTACAACTGCGGTTCCAGGTGCTTACCTGCGAAAAATCACTTAAAGCCCATTTCTCGCACCTGCGGTGAATCACCCGCACCTGCGGCTTCGCAGGTGCGGTCCAGGTCTCACACTTGCAACTCTCTCCAGCCTGACCAATTATCGCACCTGCGGCATTGCACCTCCGGCTATCCTTCCGCAGGTGCGACCCCACCAAAAACCTGGCACTAGCAGCTCCTTCAGCTGCATTTTCCAACTTTAATCCTTTCGATGACTATCGAAATCAACCCGAGCCCCTCGGGACCCCAACCAAAAATACAAACAAGTCATGAATGACCACCCAGACTTAAACAAACTCTGGGAATACCCAAAATAACATCGAAACTCCCATTCAACCCATGATTCAAGCCTAAGATTCCTAAAACTTCCGAAAATCGCCAACGATGCCGAAACCAACCACAACAAGTCCAAATGACCTGAAAATTTGCCCACACGTCAAAAATGAAACTACGAACCTAATCCAACTTTCGAATTCTATTCCGACCCTGATAGCCTATTTCCACTGCCGACCGGAAATCGCGAAAAACTCAACTTCGCCATTTCAAGCCTAATTCTACTCCATACATCAAAACAACATTTCGAACACACCCCTAAGTCCCAAATCACCTAACGAAGCTATCAGAGACATCAAATCTACATTCCGAGGTCGGTAACCAATAAGTCAACTCCCAGTTGACTTTTTCAAGTATTAAGCCAATTTAGGAGACTAAGTGTCTCAATTCTCACCACGACCATTCCGAACTCAAACCAACCGACCCCAACACATCATAAACAGACTAAGTAATGCATGACGAGGCAGAAACAGGAATAATGGGGCTAATCTCACGGAACGACCGACCGGGTCGTTACATTCTCCCCTACTTAAACATATGTTTGTCCTCGAACGTGCCTAGAGTTATTCCAAACACCACCACCAAAAATTGCCATGTAACCTACCATAANCATGAGATAACCAGAATAAAATATAAGTGCATACTAGACATAGGATGACCCAACATTATATAGATACTTATACATGTGACATACGGGCCTATAAGGCAGACATGATCATTTGTACACTCAAAACGTAGGCCGAAAAGGCCATACAAGTATCCGTATACATGACATCTGTCTACAAGACTCGAAGAGTACATAAATGACATATAGGTTGGGACAAGGCCCCGCCATACCAGTCAATACATGTCCCAATCATACTGACCAAATAGGCAACTTCGAAGCAAGTGGAGTGCAGCAATACCTTCCGCTGAGATGATAGCCTACTAGGAGGATTGTCGACCCATCTATTGGGACCTGCGCCCATGAAACACAGTGTCCCTAGGCAAAAGAGATGTCAGTACAAATAAAGTACCCAGTATGTAAGGAAATGAAGCATAAATAAAAAAAGTAATGTAAAGTGAGATAAAGGAGATACAAACTGTAGCATCTGAGCGCCTCTGAGAGCTACTGACATGAAATGCATAATACATATATATACATAAACTTTTTAAAAACATACGCCTCTATGGGCATCATCATGATCATATCATACCCGACTTAGAAGAAGACTCGGTAAAAATGTACACGGCAATCATAAGGCTCAATAGAATCGTACCCGACCACATAGATCTCGGTAAACCCAACTGATCAGTGATTGCACAATAGGTGCCGTACCTGACCGACTATAGCGTGGCTAGGTAGAGTAACATTGTCACGACCAAAAATCTAAGCTTTCTGTAATGGCGCCTAACGTGGTGCTAGGCTAGCCAAATTTACTGAAAATATTATAAGGTTCCCATTTGATACATAAATTATCCTATTTTTCATAATAGTTTCTACTTTTAAGCATCTCAAACAATAAAAATGGTCAAAACGTCTAAACACAGCTCCAACATCTGGAGTCAACCGTCATGAGCATCTAAGAAGTGATATAGTCTAATACAAATTCTCTACTACAGTTAGTGTGGGAAGTAAAGTAAAATGATAGAGTAGGAAGGAGAAAGAGTAGGCTGCGGACGCCGAGCAGCTACCGAGCAATCTCCGAACAATGCTCCAAATAGGTAGCTCAAATGNTTACAAGATCAAAATTCCACAACTATAAACAGAACAAGTCTGAACACGCTGTATCAAGCCATATGCGTAACCCTAGATGTAATCACATAATATACTGCATGACTCAAACACCCAAAGCGATAACTCCTAATCACAATAGCTGCTCAAAACAACCCAATACTAGTACATATCCTCTTATGGAGCAATGCCTCGCTCTAACACTTCCTTATACTGCCGATGGTGAAAGAAACACGTAGAAACTAGAAACCGTTCGTCCGATCAGCCACACATCAAGCTCTCCCTCCCCAGATAGGAATTATAGCAGATTTCTAAGACGACTCCCGATATTATCCTTCCAACTATGCTGTAATGAATTCTGACAGTATTTATTCTATGTCCAATGACCTATTCTCATCCAACACGACCACTCTGATGACACGGCACATCAATACAATTCAAAGTCACATCCTGTGCAACTCGTGCACTCAATAGCAACATCCCAATGTAATCAAATTATATAAAATATTCACACGAGAGGACCATACCTCCATTAACAATTACCGTCACAACAACATGCTAGGAGCCTGACAGNGTCACGACCAAAAATCTAAGCTTTCTGTAATGGCGCCTAACGTGGTGCTAGGCTAGCCAAATTTACTGAAAATATTATAAGGTTCCCATTTGATACATAAATTATCCTATTTTTCATAATAGTTTCTACTTTTAAGCATCTCAAACAATAAAAATGGTCAAAACGTCTAAACACAGCTCCAACATCTGGAGTCAACCGTCATGAGCATCTAAGAAGTGATATAGTCTAATACAAATTCTCTACTACAGTTAGTGTGGGAAGTAAAGTAAAATGATAGAGTAGGAAGGAGAAAGAGTAGGCTGCGGACGCCGAGCAGCTACCGAGCAATCTCCGAACAATGCTCCAAATAGGTAGCTCAAATGTCGCTCTGCCCCGGTACCTGAATCTGCACACAAGGTGCAGGGAGTAACGTGAGTACGCCAACTCAGTAAGTAACAACCATAACTACTAAAGACTTGAGTGCATTGATGAGAATTTTTAAAGATCATGTAAAAAAATATAATAAGCAGCAGTAGAAGTGATTATACTCGAGTCGGGAATCTACATTCTAAATATTTCATAAAAACTCCAGCTTTCCATTTTATAATTTTCATAAACGTTTGTTAAACATTTTTCAATTGAGGCTCAGTGTATAGATGACTAAAAACAGTAGTTTCGAAAAATATCACTCGCTCGGGCACAGTGTCATTCAAAATAAAGCCTCCCAGTCACTCGAGACTCTACTCTCATAGGTCAATGCTCACACTCAGCACTTNGCTACAATGCGTGATACCATCCAAACACTGGGTCACATGAAATACTTACAGCCACCTGGCTAAATATCAATAACCATGCGCCATTCGACATCAAGTACTCCATGTGCATTGCCATAACCGCGGGGAAACCGGACGATACCATGCTACACGAATCGGAAATTACATAACCAATACATCTCAATCCCGCAATACCCAATTAATTACATTACTCAAATCTAGCTATAAAGCCCAATAAGAACCGCACCATGTGTGCATATAAAAAATAATCACTACTCCTCGCAACACTGAAGGTTAACTCATAGATCACTCAAGAACACGAATAAATTCAATGACAGTCAAATGGTACATCCCTCAACAATAGAAATTCGCAGTCAACAATTCTGACTCGGTGCATAACACACACCCATACTAGCCTACCAATAACCCTAGATCAACTCTGGTCACTCACCGCAGATAGATATCTCTCTGAAGCTTCACAATGACTGAATCATGGTATTTACTAACATCTGACTAGCTTTGCTTGCATCCTCACGGTCCACAACCACAAAATAATATGCTTATGAGAACTCTCGATCTCGAAGCGCATAAAGCACAAAAATTATCATATCTGATCCCAACTCCACCACTCGAATACATAACACATCCCTAATACTCAATCATTCTGCGAGGGATACCCCTAAAATCCTTCTGTATCACCAATAAACCTCGAATATCAGCATTAGATCCAACAAGAAAGCGTCACTATACCAATGAATCACCCGTAACTCCACACATGCCCTTTCTGAAATGCATACCCTCACTAAGCCACCCAATAGTGCCATCATCTACCTAGGCATCTGAAAATGCCAATGCTGCCTATGAATTTCCGACCTTCCTTCCGAAACTAAACCGTGACCTCACACATGCAAATATCACTCTACATGACATACCGCATAAACCATACCATCCTATGATAAACATGAGAACTTCATAATCCCTTCCGAGCCACAAGCAACTACACACCCAACTAGACAAGAACTTCCCATTTGATCCCATGTAGAAGAAAAATCATTATACATCACCTGCACCTCACGCCAGTAGAAAATACGCATATCTAACCGTGGTATAATCCATCAGGAATTATCTGAATCCCATTTGCACAACACCAAACCGTTAGGACTGAATCCTTCTAACTCAACCAAGCTATGCAGGCCACAAAAAATCCAAGAGCATTGCTAAGAAACACCTGTAAAGACTCATTGCCTCATGAACACACAAAGAACTAATCATATCCCTTACCATGCCGATCTGATCGACTACGAAGTTGTCCTATTTATCCAAGTTCCTTCTAACTTACCTGCGAATTGGTACTTCTTTTTTCCATAATACCGCAATTCTCAACCCATACTCACCACATGAGACCCAAGCATAAAACCATACCGTCTGAGGCTCATAAGCCACTAAATACTCTCTCAAATATCCCAAAAGTACCATATTCAATATACATACCCTGAAGAGACTTCCTGCGAATCTAAATCCATTACCTTCGCCTTCCTGATATTGATATGTAGAATCCATGATAATGTAGAAATGCCACAATTCTTGACACCCTCCACGTAAATCTTAGTTCTATCCCAAAACACACCTTGAAGATTCCAATTGCTATATTTAAACCTTTAATCCGTCAGAACAATTCTCGAGAGTCATCCACTCTATGCAAATCTCAATCACACTGATCAAGCAGACATAACGACTTGGCCCCGTTGGTGCACCAACGTACTAGGAAGTAATCCACACACTGGAAGTAAGAAGCAACCCCATACACTGCACCCACTACAACTTTTACAAGTACCACAGAATCATTCCATAAAACCCATCTACCCATAGAGTACATTACAACCAATATCGAAGAATTTCCATTACTCGAGTCATTCTCAGACTCCACCAACGCACGTCATAACTAATCCACTAATATACCTCGAACTGAAACAAATACAACACATAACCGCGCAATGAACTTATCATTAGCGGACTCCCCCACTTTTCTCAAAGATATAGATCAAAACAAACAGTAACTCACAATGCCCATATGTTATCACCGCCACCGTACTGCAGTGAGATTCAACTAATTCCTTCATAAGCTCATATGACACAAACCATCTAATATCCCAAATCGTATGAAAATCTCACATTCACCATTGAATGGCCATGCCAACTTCCATAAGCGATCTGAACCCAAATTACAACATATAACATTTATCGATAAAGTAGTACTGGCTATAAAATCACCTAAGGTTCACACAACCCCAGGACACTTTGCGGGAGATAACCCCATCTGTTAGCCTCAACCTTATATTATCTTTATACCCTTCTAAAAATAATAACTATCACGCAATCACTACACCCTTCTGCATTAAACACAACCAATGCCTAACCTCGAGGCATCCAGATACGCGATAAAAAACCTGAAGCTGATGGCAGAACTAACATTAGAGCTGAGGCCAAAGGAATCTTGAGCTTCTAGAAGCTCCACCCACACTCGTCTGACAACATGGATACCCTCACTGGCCACCACGTGACCTAAGAATGCTACTCAACTGAGCCAAAATTCACACTTAGAGAACCTGTCATAAGCTTCTCCTCCATCAATATCTATAATACCATCCTCAAATGTTGGGTATGCTCATCATGGCTACGTGAGTACTCCATGTTTCCATCAATGAATACAATAACAAAGGAGTGCTAACACGGCTGAAATACACCGTTAATCAAATACATGAACGCTACTGGGCAATGGTCAGCCCAAAAGACATCACCAAGAACTTATAACACAACAGAAATATCCGCTTCACTCCACAACTAAACAACATAAGAGGTATTCCAATACACTCACAACTCGAGGCCATATGCCATCTCCAGTAAGAAGTCAAACCCTCAATAGTTCTTGCTACATATACAACCAATGCCTTTTGGCATAATTAAACAATATGAACACATCTACCATCAAATCACACTCACCACATAGTTACCCACCCACACAAAGTCCCACTAATAAGGACACAAACTGACATATAAGTCCCAGATGCATGTGCTCACACAATCGAAATATCAGAACTCAAGTCACAGACAGGATAACATGAGTTACCGAGCGCAGCTGATACCGAGCGCTCACGTGCACGTTCGATCTCATAAAAGGAACTCAAAGAGTTATGCTTTTGGATAACTAAATGGATTCACACGACAAGAATTCATGAATGTGAGATTTTTCCTAAGGGTTCTGCAGCCTCTCGAAGATAAGTACAGACGTCTCCGTACCAATCCGCAAGACCCTACTAAACTAGCTCATGACCAGTGAGTCCTATGTAACCTAGGCTCTGATACCAACTTATCACGACCCTAAATCTATACTGGTCGTGATGGCACCTAGCGTGGTACTAGTCTAGCCAAATTTACTGAAAATATCATAAGGTTCCCATTTGATACATAAGTTATCCTATGTTTCATAATAATTTCCACTTTTAAGCAGTTCAAACAATAAATATGATCAGAACGTCACAACACAGCCCCAACATTTGGAGTCAACTGTCATGGGCATCTAAGAATTGATACAGTCAAATACAAATTCTCTACTACAATAAGTCTGGGAAGTAAAGTAAAATGATAGAGTATGAAGGAGAAATAATAGGTTGCGGACGCCGAGTAGGTACCTCGCAATCTCCAAACAATGCTCCAAATGGGGTAGCTCAACTACCGCTCTACCCCGGTACCTGAATTGCACACAAGCTGGAAGGAATAATGTGAGTACGCCAACTCAGTAAGTAACAACCATAACTAAAGACCTAAGTGCAGTGACGATCATTTTTAAAGATCATGGAAAAACCATATAATAAGCAACAGTAGAAGTGACTATACTCAAGTCAGGAATCTACATTCCAAATATTTCATAAAAACTCTAGGTTTCCATTTTATAATTCGCAAAAAAATTTTTTAAACATTTTTCAATTGAGGCTCGGTGTAGAGATGAGTGAAAACAGTAGTTTCGAAAAATATCAGCCGCTCAAGCACGATGTCATTCGCAAGATAGCTCTCGGGCAAGCCTCTCAGTCACTCGAGACTCTACTCTCATAGGTTAATGCTCAAACTCAGTACTTCCATTCAACAGGTACCATATATATATATATGTATAACCACTGCGCCGTGCAGCCCGATCCATATAATATCTGATGCGTGCGCAGCCCGATCCATATCATATCTGCTGCGGTGTGCAGCCCGATCCATATTATATATACTGCGGCGTGCAGCCCGATCCGTAATAGTCGACTGCGTTCACTAGGGGTGTACAGACTCCGGGAGGGGCTCCTATAGCCCAAGCGCTATATTGATGAGGCGTTAAGCCCGATCCAATATATATATATATATATATATATATATATATTGTTGCGGCGTGCAGCCCGGTCTAATATATATATTGTTGCAGCGTGCAGCCAGATCCATAAAATATATTGCTGCGGCGTGCAACCTGTTCCATATAATATCCTCACCCCTCCGCTCTCGGCCTCACTCAGCCATCCTCACAAGACACTCGGGCGACTTATCTCAACTCACAGGACTCAGCCCAGAGTACCTCTCAGTATTCTAAAACAGTGTGATCACAGTGATAACAACAATAGGTATAAAATATGACTGAGTTCATAAATTACTATCTAAAATATTGTGAGAATAGTGGAAAAATATCCCTAAGGGTCTAAATTGTTCGGCACAAGGCTCCAAACATGGAATACAGCCCAATAATATAATGAAAACTTTAAAAATACAGGATATCATACGATTTCAAATCAAATATGCGACATAAAGTCACTACGGGACGGACCAAGTAAAAAATCCCAATCAGTGCACGCCCACACGCTCGTCAGCTAGCATGTGCATCACCTCATTTATCAAAACAATATGAAATACCGGGGTTTCATACCCTCGGGTCTGGATTTACAATCGTTACTTACCTCAAACCAACCCCAAAACTACTCTGCGATGCTCTTGCCCCTTGATTCGGCTCCCAGATGCTCCGAATCTATTCAAAACCAGATTAATAACATCAAAATATGCTAGGGAGACGAAACCCATTCGAAAATTATCACAATTAGGCACAAAACCCGAAATTAGCCAAACCCGACCCTCGGGCCCATGTCTCGGAATTTGATAAAAATCACAAAACTGGAATCCTCATTCTCTCATGATTCTATACATACCAAGAATATCATATTTGGACAACAATTGCCTATTCAATTCCTCAATCAAAGTCTCATGTTTCCAAGCCCTAACCCCCAATTTATTAACTGATTTTTCCCCTAATTTCACCCTAAATCAGTCCAAAATCATATAGAAATGGGTTTTAGGTTCAAAAATTTTACCTCAACGAAGTTCCCTTGAATTCTGCATTCTAAACCCTCTCTCAAAGCTCAATCCCGGATGAAAATGTTGAACAAATAGCTCCAATTTCTCGAATCACCCGCACCTGCGGCTTCGCAGGTGCGGTCCAGGTCTCACACTTGCAACTCTCTCCAGCCTAACCAATTATCGCACCTGCGGCATTGCACCTCCGGCTATCCTTCCGCAGGTGCGGCCACACCAAAAACCTGGCACCAACAGCTCCTTCAGCTGCATTTTCCAACTTTAAGCCTTTCGATGACTATCTGAAATCAACCTGAGCCCCTCGGGACCCCAACCAAAAATAAAAACAAGTCATGAATGACCACCCGGACTTAAACAAACTCTTGGAATACCCAAAATAACATCGAAACTCCAATTCAACCCATGACTCAAGCCTAAGATTCCTAAAACTTCCGAAAATCGCCAACGATGCCGAAACCAACCACAACAAGTCCGAAGGACCTGAAAATTTGCACACACGTAAAAAATGACACTACGAACCTAATCCAACTTTCGAATTCCATTCCGACCCTGATAGCCTATTTTCCACTGCCGACCGAAAATCGCGAAAAACTCAACTTCGCCATTTCAAACCTAATTCTACTCCAGACATCAAAAGCAAATTTCGAACACACCCCTAAGTCCCAAATCACCCAACGAAGCTATCAGAGCCATCAAATCTACATCCCGAGGTCGGTTACCAATAAGTCAACTCCTAGTTGACTTTTTCAACTATTAAGCCAATTTAGGAGACTAAGTGTCTCAATTCTCACCACGACCATTCCGAACCCGAACCAACCAACCCCAACACATCATAAACAAACTAAGTAATGCATGACGAGGCAGAAACATGAATAATGGGGCAAATCTCATGGAACGATCGACCGGGTATTTACATTCTCCCCCACTTAAACATATGTTTGTCCTCGAACGTGCCTAGAGTTATTCCAAACACCACCACCAAAAATTTCCATGTAACCTAACATTCACATACTCGGGGGTGATCCCACGTCACCCTATCCCATATAGGTCCAATAGCACAACACAGTTGAAATTTCGAAATCCAATCCTGACCCATAAACCTTAGAACCAAATTTCCACTTCGGAAATAATTTACAAGATCAAAATTCCACAACTATAAACAGAACAAGTCTGAACACGCTGTATCAAGCCATATCCGTAACCCAAGATGTAATCACATAATATACTGCATGAATAAAACACCCAAAGCGATAACTCCTAATCACAATAGCTGCTCAAAACAACCCAATACTAGTACCTATCCTCTTATGAAGAAATGCCTCGCTCTAACACTTCCTTATACTGCCGATGGTGAAAGAAACACGTAAAAACTAGAAACCGTTCGTCCGATCAGCCACACATCAAGCTCTCCCTCCCCAGTAGGAATTATAGCAGATTTCTAAGACGACTCCCGATATTATCCTTCCAACTATGCTGTAATGAATTCTGACAGTATTTATTCTAGGTCCAATGACCTCTTCTCATCCAACACGACCACTCTGATGACACGGCACATCAACACAATTCAAAGTCACAGCTTGTGCAACTCGTGCACTCAATAGCAACATCCCAATGTAATCAAATTATATAAAATATTCACACGAGAGGACCATACCTCCATTAACAATTACCGTTACAACAACATGCTAAGAGCCTGACAGTCATCGAAAAATAAAAACACACGAATATGACACCAAGGATCATACCTCCACATAACTCTGCTACAATGCGTGATACCATCCAAACGCTGGGTCACATGAAATACTTACAGCCACCTGGCTAAAAATCAATAACCATGCGCCATTCGACATCAAGTACTCCATGTGCATTTCCATAACCGCGGGGAAACCGGACGATACCATGCTACACGAATTGAAAATTACCTAACCAATACATCTAAATCCCGCAATACCCAATTACTTACATTACTCAAATCTAGCTATAAAGCCCAATAAGAACCGCACCATGTGTGCATATAACAAATAATCACTACTCCTCGCAACACTGAAGGTTAACTCATAGATCACTCCAGAACACGAATAAATTCAATGAAAATCAAATGGTACATCCCTCAACAATAGAAATTCGGAGTCAACAATTCTGACTCGGTGCATAACACACACCCATACTAGCCTACCAATAACCCTAGATCAACTCTGGTCACTCACCGCAGATAGATATCTCTCTGAAGGTTCACAATGACTGAATCGTGGTATTTACTAACATCTGACTAGCTTTGTTTGCATCCTCACGGTCCACCACCACAAAATAATCTGCTTATGAGAACTCTCAATCTCGAAGCGCATAAAGCACACAAATTATCATATCTGATCCCAAATCCACCGCTCGAATACATAACACATCCCTAATACTCAATCATTCTGCGAGGGATACCCCTAAAATCCTTCTGTATCACCAATAAACCTCGAGTATCAACAATAGATCAAACATGAAAGCGTCACTATACCAATGAATCACCCTTAACTCCACACATGCCCTTTCTGAAATGCATACCCTCACTAAGCCACCCAATAGTGCCATCATCTACCTAGTCATCTGAAAATGCCAATGTTGCCTATGAATTTCTGGCCTTCGTTCCGAAACTAAACCGTGACCTCACACATGCAAATATCACTCTACATGACATACCGCATAAACCATACCATCCTATGATAAACATGAGAACTTCATAATCCCTTCCGAGCCACAAGCAACTACACACCCAACTAGACATGAACTTCCCATTTGATCCCATTTAGAAGAAAAATCATTATACATCACCTGCACCTCACGCCAGTAGAAAATACGCATATCTAACTGTGGTATAATCCATCAGGAATTATCTGAATCCCATTTGCATAACACCAAACCATTAGGACTGAATCCTTCTAACTCAACCAAACTATGCAGGCCACAAAAAATCCAAGAGCATTGCTAAGAAACACCTGTAAAGACTCATTTCCTCATGAACACACAAAGAACTAATCATATCCCTTACCATGCCGATCTGATCGACTACGAAGTTGTCCTATTTATCCATGTTCCTTCTAACTTACCTGCGAATTGGTACTTCTTTTTGCCATAATACCGCAATTCTCAACCCATACTCACCACATGAGACCCAAGCATAAAACCATACCGTCTGAGGCTCATAAGCCACTGAATACTCTCTCAAATATCCCCAAAAGTACCATATTCAATATACATACCCTGAAGAGACTTCCTGCGAATCTAAAGCCATTACCTTCGCCTTCCTGATATTGATATGTAGAATCCATGGTAATGTAGAAATGCCACAATTCTTGACACCCTCCACGTAAATCTTAGTTCTATCCCAAAACACACCTTGCAGATTCCAATTGCTATATTTAAACCTTTAATCCGTCAGAACAATTCTCGAGAGTCATCCACTCTATGCAAATCTCAATCACACTGATCAAGCAGACATAACGACTTGGCCCCATTGGTGCACCAACGTACTAGGAAGTAATCCGCACACTGGAAGTAAGAAGCAACCCCATACACTGCACCCACTACAACTTTTACAAGTACCACAGAATCATTCCATAAAACTCATCTACCCATAGAGTACATTACAACCAATATCGAAGAATTTCCATTACTCGAGTCATTCTCAGACTCCACCTATGCACGTCATAACTGATCCACTAATATACCTCGAACTGAAACCAATACAACACATAACCGTGCAATCAACTTATCATTAGCGGACTCCCCCACTTTTCTCAAAGATATAGAACAAAACAAACAGTAACTCACAATGCCCATATGTTATCACCGCCACCGTACTGTAGTGAGATTCAACTAATTCCTTCATAAGCTCATATGACAAGAACCATCTAATATCCCAAGTCGTATGCAAATCTCACATTCACCATTGAATGGTCATGCCAACTTCCATAAGTGATCTGAACCCAAATTACAACATATAACATTTACCGATAAAGAGTACTGGCTATAAAATCACCTAAGGATCACACAACCCCAGGACACTTTGCGGGAGATAACCCCATCTGTTAGCCTCAAACTTATATGGTCTTTATACCCTTCTAAAAATAATAACTATCACGCAATCACTAAACCCTTCTGCATTAAACACAACCAATGCCTAACCTCGAGGCATCGAGATACGCGATAAAAAACCTGAAGCTGATGGCAGAACTAACATTAGAGCTGAGGTCAAAGGAATCTTGAGCTTCTAGAAGCTCCACCCACACTCGTCTGACCACATGGATACCCTCACTGGCCACCACGTGACCTAAGAATGTTACTAAACTAAGCCAAAATTGACACTTGGAGAACCTGTCATAAGCTTCTCCTCCATCAATATCTATAATACCCTCCTCAAATGCTGGGTATGCTCATCATGACTACGTGAGTACTCCATGTTTCCCTCAATGAATACAATAACAAAGGAGTGCTAACACGGCCGAAATACACATTTAATCAAATACATGAACGCTACTGGGGCAATGGTCAGCCCAAAAGACATCACCAAGAACTTATAACACAACAGAAAGATCCGTTTCACTCCACAACTAAACAACATAAGAGGTCTTCCAATACACTCACAACTCGAGGCCATATGCCATCTCCAGTCAGAAGTTAAACGCTCAATAATTCTTGATACATATACAACCAATGCTTTTTGGCACAATCAAACAATATGAACACATCTACCATCAAATCACACTCACCACATAGTCACCCACCCACACAAAGTCCCACTAATAAGGACACAAACTGACATATAAGTCCCAAATGCATGTGCTCACACAATCGAAATATCAGAACTCAAGTGCACGTTCGAACTCATGAAAGGAACTCAAAGAGTTACGCGTTTGGATAAATAAATGGATTCACACGACAAGAATTCATGAATATGAGATTTTTCCTAAGGGTTCTGCAGCCTCTCGAAGATAAGTACAGACGTCTCCGTACCAATCTACAAGACTCTACTAAACTAGCTCATGACCAGTGAGTTCTATGTAACCTAGGCTCTGATACCAACTTATCCCGACCCTAAATCTAAACTGGCCGTGATGGCACCTAACGTGGTACTAGTCTAGCCAAATTTACTGAAAATATCATAAGGTTCCCATTTGATACATAAATTATCCTATGTTTCATAATAATTTCCCTTTTTAAGCAGTTCAAACAATAAATATGATCAGAACGTCAAAACACAGCCCCAACATCTGGAGTCAACCGTCATGGCATCTAAGAATTAATACAGTCTAATACAAATTCTCTACTACAATAAGTCTGGGAAGTAAAGTAAATGATAGAGTATGAAGGACAAATAGTAGGTTGCGGACGCCGAGTAGGTACCTCGCAATCTCCAAACAATGCTCCAAATGGGGTAGCTCAACTACCGCTCTACCCCGGTACCTGAATTTGCACACAAGCTTGAAGGAGTAACGTGAGTGCGCCAACTCAATAACTAACAACCATAACTAAAGACTTAAGTGCAGTGATGATCATTTTTAAAGATCATGGAAAAACCATAAAATAAGCAACAATAGAAGTGACTATGCTCAAGTCAGGAATCTACATTCCAAATATTTCATAAAAACTTTAGGTTTCAATTTTATAATTCGCATAAACATTTTTTCAACATTTTTCAACTGAGGCTAAGTGTAGAGATGAGTGAAAACAGTAATTTCGAAAAATATCAGCCGCTCAGGCACGATGTCATTCACAAGACAGCTCTCGAGCAAGCTCTCAGTCACTCGAGACTCTACTCTCATAGGTTAATGCTCACTCAGTACTTCCATTCAACATGTACCATATATATATATGTATAACCACTGCACCGTGCAACCCGATCCATATAATATCTGATGCGTGCACAGCCCGATCCATATCATATCTGATGCGGTGTGCAGCCCGATCCATATTATATATACTGCGGCGTGCAGCCCGATCCGTAATAGTCGACTGCATTCACTAGGGGTATACAGACTCCGGGAGGGGCTCCTATAGCCCAAGCGCTATATTGCTGAGGCGTTCAGCCCGATCCAATATATATATATTGTTGCAGCGTGCAGCCCGATCCAATATATATATTGTTGCAGCGTGCAGCCAGATCCATATAATATATTGTTGCGGCGTGCAGCCTGTTCCATATAATATCCTCACCCCTCCGCTCTCGGCGTCACTCAGTCATCCTTACAAGCCACTCGGGTGACTCATCTCAACTCACAGGACTCAGCCTAGAGTACCTCTCAGTATTCTAAAACAGTGTGATCACAGTGATAACAACAATAGGTATAAAATATGACTGAGTTCATAAATTTCTATCAAAAGTAGTGTGAGAATAGTGGAAAAATATCCCTGAGGGTCTAAATTGTTCGGCACAAGGCTCCAAACATGGCATACAGCCCAATAATATAATGAAAACTTTAAAAATACAGGATATCATACGATCTCAAATCAAATATGCGACATAAAGTCACTACGGGACGGACCAAGTCAAAAATCCCTATCAGTGCACGCCCACACGCTCATCAGCTAGCATGTCCATTTTATCAAAACAATATGAAATACTGGGGTTTCATACCCTCGGGTGTAGATTTACAATCGTTACTTACCTCAAACCAGCCCCAAAACTACTCCGCGATGCTGTTGCCCCTCAAATCGGCTCCCAGATGCTCCGAATCTATTCAAAACCAGATTAATAACATCAAAATATGCTAGGGAGATGAAATCCATTATAAAATTATCACAATTAGGCACAAAACCCGAAAATAGCCAAACCCGACCCTCGGGCCCATGTCTCGGAATTTGATAAAAATCACAAAACTGGAATCCTCATTCTCCCATGATTCTATACATACCAAGAATATCATATTCGAACAACAATTGCCTATTCATTTCCTCAATCAAAGTCTCATGTTTCCAAGCCCTAACCCCCAATTTAATAACTGATTTTCCCCTAATTTCACCCTAAATCAGTCCAAAATCATATAGAAATGGGTTTTAGGTTCAAAAATTTTACCTCAACGAAGTTCCCTTTAATTCTCCCTTCAAAACCATTTCTCAAATCTCAGTCCCTGATGAAAATGTTGAAGAAATAGCTCCAATTCGCGAAGGCTTGGTATTTATACTTTCTGCCCAGTGAAACCCCACATGCGGTCCCAGGGGCGCACCTGCGGAAAATCACTTAAAGCCCATTTCTCACACGTGCAGTGAATCACCCGCACCTGCGGCTTCGCAGGTGCGGTCCAGGTCTCGCACCTGCGACTTTCTCCAGCCTGGCCAATTATCGCACCTCCACAAGCCACCTCGCACCTGCGGCTACCCTTCAGTAGGTGCGGCCACACCAGAAACCTGGCACCAGCAGATCCTTCAGCTGTATTTTCTTACTTTAATCCTTTCTACGACTATCCAAAATCAACTCGAACCCCTCGGAACCCCAACCAAAAATACAAACAAGTCATGAATGACCACCCGGACTTAAACTAACTCTTGGAGCACCCAAAATAACATCAAAACTCCAATACAACCCATGATTCAAGTCAAAGATTCGTAAAACTTTCGAAAATCACCAACAAGTCAACTCCCAGTTGAATTTTTCAACTATTATGCCAATTTAAGAGACTAAGTGTCTTAATTCTCACCACGACCATTCCGAACATGAACCAAACGACCCCAACGCATCATAAATAGACTTCACAATGGATGATGAGGCAGAAACAGGAATAACAGGGCTAATCTCACGGAACGACCAACCGGGTCGCTACAAAAATAGATATTATATATAATGCATGCTAGACTCATGAAATCATGTTCTAAACCTTTCAAAGTGACTTAAGGTTGTTTCAGCTGTGATTAACAATAGAATTCAAGGATCATACATACTCCTAGCAACCTTAGTTGCTAGAGTAGATTCGTTATGAAATAGCGTGTCGTTTCTGTTCATTTCAATTTAGATCATGCCAAAAGAAAGAAGTAACTGCCTTAACATACATTAACAAAGTTGAGTCCTTAATAACTTCCAAGCAACTCTTCAAACTAGTAAACTCAATCTATCATAGCATAAGGAGATTCAAAATGAGTGTTGAGCAAAGGCTAAGTCTGTAACTTAAGCTAGTAGCTCGTGTATGTAAATTTGAGAAGCATCTCCCCTGTAACAAGGGTCTCCTCCAATACCATATACAAACAAAAACAACCATATAAATCCACCAACTTATAAATATCAATAACAAGACACCATATAACAAGAACAACTCACAACTACTTCACGACGGGCAGTAAGCTCCAATTGGAATCTGTATAACCCATATCACCCTTTATAGACTTCTCACATTAACTTAACAGGATAATTAACATGATAATTAATTATTTCATCAATGATTCCATCCTTATACCATATATTTATAACCAAGGAAACCATCCACAACTCCAACTATCTTCGATTAGCAACTTTATTCACTAGTTCATATTTAGTCAATCCATTTAACTTAATTAACATCAAGATAACCTTAATCAAATGAAATAACACAATAAAAATACCTAATACATTAAATTCAAGGTATATTTAGCTTACAACAGCCCTCAATGGCAATACAACACCATTTAAGCTAATCCAAGTAGTATCTTGCAATTTATCAGCCAAACAACTTAACCAACATACAAGAAATCTTAAGCACAGTTAGTAGGATGATATAATCACCTTAACCAGTAGAAAAAACTTCAAATTTCAGCAAAACACAACCCACAACCATCCTCAATGAGAACACTACCTCATAAAGGTGTTGGTCTTCACTAGAACTAACTTTTGATCTTGAAATATGGTGTAATCCATTTGCAAGACTTGATATAACCCAGGGATGATATGAAAACCATGGGAGATTATTTTGAAGAACATAAACAATTTAAAACAACCTCCTTCACGAGATGGCACCACCCAAAAATCAGACACAACAAGAAGAACAAGAAACTTACTAGCGCGACAGGATTCCAGACACTTGATTTGTGTTGTTTGCCCTTTGTTTGGGTGTTGGATCATGAGAGAACCTTGAGAGAGTGTTTTTAGGTGTCTAGGGTCTGAATATACTGACTATGAAAAAGTTAAAACGGGGTTGAGTCATCTTATACATATCAACATATCTAAACTGCCGATGTGGGTCCCATAGAGAGCTCTTTGGCGCAGTCTCGCTAAACTGAGAATATATCTCTACTCCAGCATCATATATATGAACGGTTTAATGATTTTGAAATTATACTTATAGATATTTAATTTGGTAGGTATATCATCCAATAATTCAAAGTATATTTGGATAAAAGCTTAGTTACATTTGACCTAATTTTCAGCACATTATGAATGTAAGTTGTGATGACCTTTGCCAGCTTTTGTTCCACAACTTTCTTTACTTCAAAATGTAACATGCGACTATCATACGACCTAAATAATTAAAAACATAACACCTTTATCATGTTAAGCACCTTAGTCTCACCCCAAAAGTTCATGTTATAAAATTCTAGACGTGTCAACTTTCGACGAAACCTTATTTTCTTCAATTCATTTAGCATCTAAGCTTTCCAACCTTTCTGGTAATTGTTATTCACAATATTAAATATTTCTAACCTACAAGGTAACATTATTAACTTACTTTATATACTTTCAAAGATGATCTCATTTCTGAGCTTAAATCAATTAACTTACAACATACTCTCACGTAGGAAAATATGGGGTGTAACATCTTTATTCCCCCCTTTGGAACATTCGTCCTCGAATGTTGACTGGTGCATTTATCTGTGTCTTAAACAATAGCTTTTATGAATACATTAATAATGTCTTTTCTATGTAGGGAGTTGTTCGGTGAATAAATCCAAAGGCTAGAGCATTCCTCCCTTTAGGTTTCTTTCTCACACCATGACTTGTGGTCAAAATTCTTCCTATCTCGTAACTGTTTCTACCTTATTTCATGCAGCATGTACGATTCTGACCTAGTATGTGCGCCAATGCGACTCTTCTCTACTTTTTCCTCCAGTGTTTAGCCAATCTCTAGACCTCACTTTGTGAACATATATAGAACTCGACAAGCTATCCCTCTAGGCATCTATAGGTGTACTGATGTTCTTCACTCGGTACTTTATCGAACTTATGACTATGGATATATCTTATTTCATAACCTCGGTTATCTATCCTTATGGATTTAATACATCTAAGTGGGTCATACTATACCATAACACTTACTTAAGTTTATTATTACCGGGATTTTCAACCCAACTATAGGTTACGTTGTCGCTGCTTATCCTATATGTATAAATCTATGTCCTTTAGTGCTTCCTCATTACTATTTATCTTAAGAATGACAACATAATATCATCTCATGTTTTGGAACTTTTCATCCATATATTGTTGATTCACCTTAATGTTGATCTAAAATCTACCACTGATAACTTGAAACCTCTTATGTAATATATCGTCACTAGGGCTCACGTCTCATCGAGGAACATCTAAAGTTATTTTCCTAATCCACTTAGGGATGATACTATACTCCAATAACTGTATTTCATTGCATCCCAATGTGATTCCTCCTATGGAGGGGGGGGGGGGTATTCTAGTCATGTTTCATCCATGAAATCCCTTTTTCTTTAAATCATTACTTAATCCAAGGCCTAAACGTCATCCTCTTATCTGTCAAACTTACACCCTTATTCTACTACTAGGCACCATTTCATCTCTTTGAGTTTCTCCTAGTCTTAGACTCCTCTGAGTTAATTCAGGATGTATCAAGATTTCTACAACATATGGAAACCATCAGAGGTGGGTTTAACCGTGAGGACATACCTATTATCGTCACCTTCTCACTCGTCTTTTCTTATCTTTACTCATATCTACCAAAAACCTTATCAATCTATGATACTTTAGCTTGCTACCTACACAAATCTATACATAATATTCACAACCTTTCTTTAACCTGCTAAAAGCATAGATTTCCTTTTGTGCATTCTTAATTGTCTTTAAATGTAAGCAATTAACTTTTCCTGGTCACTCTTCCACTTTCTGCATGGATACTTGGCTTATCTTAGTGCCCACGAATACTGGAATTCCCTGTAACTCATATTATCTCAAATATCAACTTTTGATTTTTTTTTCTTCTTCCCGTTCATTAGCCACGATAGGTGCCACTTTCTTATGGAGTGCATATAATATTGTAGTGAGACTGTTGTTACAAGTTCATTTCCTCTTTAGGTCACTATGCTTAGATGAAAACATTCTTCCTTATTTCCTCAGAAAAGCTTTCGTTGTAGTACTTAGGGAAGAACTTTTTTCACGATCCCAAACCCTAACTTGCCGTGATGGCGCCTATAGTGATACTAGGCTAGCCAATTCACTGAAAATAACATAATGATTTCCCATTTAATACATCAAATGTCTGAATATTCATAATAATTCTATTTCTTAAGCATTTCAAAACAATAAAAATGATTAGAACATCTAAACACAGTCCCAACATCTGGAGTCAACCGTCATGAGCATCTAAGAGGTGATACAGTCTAATACAAATCCTTACTACAACAAGTCTGGGAATGTAAAGTAAGATGACAGAGTAGGAAGGAGAAAGAGTAGGTTGCGGACGTCGGGCAGCTACCTAACAATCTCTTAACAATGCTCCAAATGGGGTAGCTCAGCTATCACTCTTCCCCGATACCTGAATCTACACACAAAGTGCAGGGAGTAACGTAAGTACGCCAACTCAGTAAGTAACCAAAGTATCTAAAAACATGAGTGTAGTGAGAAGCATTTCTCAATCATGTAAACATATAATATTTCATAAAATATAAGTACCAGTAAATGTAATATATCAAGTCAAGAGTCCCCATTTACCAAAGATTTTACAAAACTCCACTTTGCCCTTTTAAAACATGTATGAAACATTAGTCAACATTTATCAAGAGGCTCAGTGTAAAGAATAGTGAAAAGAATAGTTTCATAAAAATATCAGCCACTCGGGCACAGTGTTGCTCACAAATAAAACCTCTCTGGCAAGCCTCTTAGTCATTCGTGACTCTACTCTCATAAGTCAATGCTCACACTCAACACTCTCACTCATCAGGTACAATATAACAACTGCTACAGCGTGCAGCCCAATCCAATATGTATATATATATATATATACATATATATATATATATATTGTTGCGGCGTGCAGCCCGATCCATATATAAGGTATATTGATGCGTCGTGCAGCCCGATCCATATAAAATACGTTGCGGCATACATCCGGATCCATTTAATAGTCAACTGCGCTCACTGGGGGTGTACAAACTCCTGGAGGGGCTCCTTCAGCCTAGTGCTATATCACTGCGGCATGCAGCCCGATCCAATATATATATTGCTGCGGCGTGGAGCCCGACACATATATAATGTATATGGCTGCGGCGTGCAGCCCGATCCATATAATATATGTTGTGGCGTGCATCCCGATCCATATATAATATATAACCTATATTGTTGTGGCGTACAACCCGATCCATATGTAATATATAACATATCTATTGTTTCGGCGTGCAACCCGATCCATAACTATCATCTCATACTCGACTCTCGACCTCATTACATGTATATTGATGCGGCGTGTAGCCGGATCCATAACTATCCTAACATACTCGGCTCTCGGCCTCACTCAGTCATCCTCACAAGCCACTCGGGAAATTCATTTCAACTCATGGAACTCAGCCCAGAATACTTCTCAGGGTTTCAAAATCGTGTGATAACAGTGAAAATAACAAGTAGAAAACATGACTGAGTTCAGAATTGGTCTATCAGGATAGTGTAAGAATAGTGTAAAAGTACCTATGAGGGTCTAAACAGGTCGGCACAAGGCCCCAAACATGGCTCACAGCCCATAAACAAGTATTAATTTCTAAGATAAAGGATGTCATAAGGTTTCAAATCGAATACGCGGCTTAATAGCCGCTACGGGATGGACCAAGTCGCAATCCCTACCGATGCACGCTCGACACCTAGCACGTGCATCACCTCATTTACCAAAACAATATCAAATACTGGGGTTCCATACCCTCAGGTTTAGAGTTACAATCTTTACTTAATTCAAACCATCCAAAAAACTATTCAGCGGTGCTCTTGCCCCTCGAATCGGCTCCAAAATGCTCTGTGTCTATCACAAAACAGAACAATAACATCAAAATATGCTAGGGAGACAAACCCCAATCGAAAACTATCAGAATTCGATGCAATTCCCGAAATTTGCCAAATGCAGCCCCCGAGCCCACTTCTCGGAATCTGATAAAAATTACATCACAAGAATCCTTATCCTCCCACAAGTCCCTACATACCAAGAACATCAAAATTGGACCACAATTGCTCACTCAAATCACCAAAAGAAATTTCTAAATTTTTCCTCCCATTTTCCCCAAATTGTTGTACTTAATTCCTCAAATTGCATGGTGAAAATCAAGTCAAATTCATGAAATTAAACCAAAAATGATTGAAGAACACTTACCACAAGAATCCCACTAAAAATTTCGTCTAAAGTCTCCTTCCTCCGAGCTCTAAAATGGAAAAGTTATGGCCAAGAACCCCCGAAATTAGAACTTAAAATGTCTGCGCAGACTTTTACTCTGTGCAATCGCAGAAAAAGACACGCGATCGCGAAGAACAAAATGCTGCACAACCAAACTAACTCAATGCGATCGCACAAACAACTATGCGATAACGTAGCACCACTCCTCACAACAGTGCGATCGCGACCAGCTCTATACGATCGCATAGAGCAAATTCCATCCTCTTACTGCCACTCCCAGTCCTACTATACAAATGCAAACATCTCCACGCGAACGCGGTGACCACTCTGCTCAACCCTTCGTGATCACACTCCTACCTACATGATCACACTTCACAAAATCCGCCTGGCCTCAACTTACTCTACATTGCGGATGAACTCACGCAATTGCAATGAACAAATCACTGCTGCTAAAACACCAGAAAACCCAACAATCTCCCAAAGACCAAAAATGTTCGTTTGAGCATCCAAAATACACCGGAGGCCCCCGGGACCTTAACCAAACCTACCAACATATCCCATAATATCATTCAAACCTAGTCGAGCCTTCCAAACATCAAAACAACGCAAAACACCAAAATCAAATCAAATTCAAGTCTATGAACTTTGAAATTTCTAAATTTCACCAAAGATGCCGAAACCATCCAAAATACTTCTGATTGACCTGAAAATTTGCAAACATATCCAAAAAGACACGATGAACCTGCTCCAAATTCCGAAATTCCATTCCGACCACGATAGCATATTTTCCATTGTCGACCGGAAATCACCAAAAACTAACTTTCACCAATTCAAGCCTAATTCTACATCGGACATCAAAACCACATTCCGACCACTCTCCCAAGTCCCAAATCACCTATCAAAGATATCTGAACCATGAAATCTGCATTCCGAGGATGTTTACCAAATAGTAAACTTTTGGTTGACTTTTCCAACTATTTAACAAAGATAAGAGACTAAGTGTCTCATTTCTCTCCAAAAATTGCTCCGAACCAGAGCCAACCAATCTAACACAATGTAATGAAGCTAAAACGCATATAACAAAGCAGAAACGGGGGGAAACAAGGCTAAACTCTCGGAACGATCGGCCGAGTCGTTACATCCTCTCCCACTTAAACATATGTTCGTCCTCGAACGTGCCAAGAGATGTTCTCCAACACCAGCAAACTGTCGCATAACCTACCATGCACATACTCAGGGGTGATCCCACGTCACCTTATCCCATATAGGTCCAATATCACAACACAGTTGAAATTTCGAAATCCAACCTGACCATAAATCTTAGAACCAAAGTTCAACTTATGAAGTAATATACAAGATCAAAATTACAACTCTATAAGTTGAACAGGTCTGAACACGTTGTATCAAGCCATATACGCACCCCAGATGACATCACATAATACACCGCATGACTCAAACACCCATAGCGATAACTGTTAACCACAATAATTTCTCAGAACAACCCAATTCTGGTACATAACCTCTTATCAATAAATGCCTCGCTCTAACACTTTCATATACTGGTGATGATGAAGGAAACACGTAGAAACTAGCAACCATTCGCCCGATCCGTCAGATGTGAAGCCTCCCATCCCAAGCAGGAAGCATAGCAGATTTCTAAGCTGACTCCCGATATCTATCCTTCCTACTATGCTGTAAACAATTCTGACAATTTTCATTCGAGGTCCAATGACCTCTTCTCATCCAACACGACCACTCTTATGACATGACAGATCGATACAATTTGGAGCCATAACCTGTGCAACTCCTGCACTCAATAGAAACATCCCAATATAATCAAATTATATGAAAGATTCACATGGGCGGGTTATTCTGCCATTAACAATTACCATCACAACATCATGCTAAAAGCGTGGCACAAATCATAAAAATCAAAACACACGAGTCCAATACCAAAGGTCATACCCCTACATAATCTCCGCTATACTGAGCGATCTCATCCAAACGCTGGTCCACATGAAATAATACAAGCCATTTGGCTAAAAATCAATAACCATTCGAAATTCGACATCAAGTACTCAAAGTGCATTGCCATAACCACGGGGAAACCGGACAATACCATGCCTCATGATTCAGAAAGTGCAAAACCAATACGTCTCAATCCCATAATACTCAATACTTACCTTACTCAAACCTAGCTATAAAGCCCGATTAGAATCGCACCGTGTGCATATAACCAATAATCACCCCTCCATGCAATACCGAAGGGTAACTCATAGATCACTCCAGAACATGAATAAACTCAATCATAATCGAATGGTACATTCCTCGACAATAGAAATTCGGAGCCAACAATTTCGACCAGGTGCAGAACACACACCCATACGGGCCCACCAATAACCCTGAATCAACTTTGGTCACCCACAACAGATAGATAACATCACCAAAAAGTTCAAAATGAATGAATCATGGTACATGCTAACATCTGACTAGCTTGCTCGCATCTTCACAG
The DNA here is from genome assembly GCA_005239525.1 of Nicotiana knightiana. Taxonomy (NCBI): domain Eukaryota; kingdom Viridiplantae; phylum Streptophyta; class Magnoliopsida; order Solanales; family Solanaceae; genus Nicotiana; species Nicotiana knightiana. The sequence goes on along the minus strand of ML418846.1, from coordinate 71,459 downwards.
TTCACTATCACAAAATAATCTATTTATGAGAACTCTCAGTCTCGAAGTCATGAAGCACAACAATTACTATATCTGATCCCAACTCTACCGCTCGAACACATAGCACATCCCTAATACTCAATCATTACACGAGGGATACCCCTATAATTCTTCTGTGTTACCAAGCAACTTTGAATATCAACAGTCGATCCAACAAGAGAGCGTCGTAATACCAATGAAGTACCTGTAACTCAAACACATTGTCATTTCTGAAATGTATACCCACATCATGTTGCACAAATTAGTGATATCATCTACCTAGTCATCTAAAACTGCCCATGCTACCTAAATATTTATGACCTTCCTTCCAGAACCGAACCGTGACCTCACACATACAGATCTCAACTCTTCAAAACGGTAATGACCCAGCCGGACGTTCCAAGAATTTAGCCCCGTTTTCCCCCATTTCTGCTTCATTTTATGTGGTTCAGCTTCATTTATGTGTGTTGGGTCGGTTGGTTCGGGTTCAGAGTGGTCATGATGAGAATTGGGGCATTTGGTCCTTCAAGGTAGCCTAATAGTTTAGAATGTCAACTGAGAGTTGACTTATTGGTGAACGACCTCAGAATGCGGACTTTATGGCTCAGATAGATTCGTTAGATTATTTGGGACTCAGGAGTGTGTTCAGAATGAGGTTCGGATGTCCGGTGTAGAATTAGGCTTGAATTGACAAAAGTTAGTTTTTGGCGATTTTCGGTCGGTAGTGGAAAATAGGCTATCAGGGTGAGAATGAGATTTTGGAAGTTGGAACAGGTCCGTAATTCCATTTTGGTATGTGTGAAAAATTCTAGGTCAATCGGAGGTGTTTTGATCGGTTTCGACGTAGTTGGCAAAATTTGGAAGTTCCGAAGTTCATAGGCTTCAATTTGATGTGATTTTGGTGTTGTTGCGTCCTTTTTGGTGTTTCAAAACCTCTAATAAGTTTGAATGATGTTATGAGATATGTTGTTATGTTTGGTTGAGGTCCCAAGGGCTTCGGGTGTGTTTTAGGTGGTTAATGGACCAACTTTTGGCTTGCAAACTGGGCAGATTTTTGCTGGTGTGAGGTTCTGATTTCCTTCTACGCTATCGCGGGAGGATGTTTGCGATTGCTTAGAGTAAAAGAGTGGATCATGAATTTTGTTCTATGTGATTGCGTGGTTAGGGTTTTGATCGCATAGGTTGGTCAGGTAAGACAGTGCGATCGCGTGGGTGTTCATGCGATAGCATAGAGGATTCTGAGGGCGCGTGAGTGGGCTGAGCCGTTGTTCTTCGCGATCGCGTAGAGTGGTTTACGATCGTGTATGTTTATGTCCTGTTTAATCGCGATCGCAAGTGGATGTCTGCGACAGCATAGTTTAATTTGATGGGGCAGCATATTTGTTCTTCACGATCGCGTGGGAGCTTCCGCGACCGCAATGAAGAAAAGGCCTAAGCAGTCAGTTTTAAGTTCTATTTCGGGGGTTCTTGGCCATAACTTATTTTTCTATTTGAGAGCTTGGGAGAGGGACATTTTTTATGAGGTTTTCAGTAGGATTCTTGTGGTAAGTGTTCTTCAACCATCTTTGGTTCAATTTCATGAATTTGTCTTGATTTTCACCATGCAATTTGAGAAAAAAACCCAAAATTGGGGAAGCCGATGCATAGGAATTGGATTTTTCTTTTGAGGATTGGAGTGGGCAATTGGGCTCCGATTTTAGTGTTCTTGGTATGTATGGTCTTGTGGGAGGATAAGGGTTCTTGTGATATAAATTTTATCGGATTCCGAGAAGTGGGCCTGATGCTCGGGTTTGGCCGAATTTCGAGATTCTTGTATAATTTGATAGTTTTCAATTGGGTTGTGTTATTTTGATATATATTGATGATGTTAAATTGGTTTTGGCTAGATTCGGATCAATAGGGAGACAATTTGAGGGGCAAGAGCATTGTAGACTAGTGTTGTGGCCCGGTAGACGTAAGTAAGGGTTACAAATCTTGTCCTGAGGGTATGAAACCCCGGACTACATATTTCTCACAGATTTTAGAAAGGCGCCCATGTCGGATGACGAGTATATGGCGCATACTTATTTTTGGATTGGACTAGGTCCTCTCCGCGGCAACTAATGAGTTGCATATTTTACTCAAACTCTATGTTAAACTATGTTCTAAAGTTTGTTGAAATATTTGGGCTATAAGACGTGTTTGGGGCCTCGTGCCGATCTGTTTAGACCCCTTGGGGGCTTTTTACTGTTGTTTTCCTCACTGTTTGTTGATGATTTCACTCAACCACATTGTGCATACTGTTTTTCGAAACTCAACCTCTTTTACACCACTTTGAGATTTAAAATGATGTTTTGGGTCGAGTACCCCTTTTTATTGATTTGCCCAGGGGGCCTTTTGAGTGGTTCTACTAAGTGTGGCCGAGGACGAGAGTGATGTGAGGTGCTGAGTGATATTAGCGATTGGGCTGAAAGAGCCCCTCCGGAGTCTGTACACACCCCTAGTGAGCGCACCGAGTGTCGAGTGCCGAGTGACTGGGAGGCATGAGTGACTATGAGGTGATGAGTGATTGTGAGGTGCTGAGTGACTATGAGGCATGCCCGAGGGGCTGATTATGATACATGTTTTTTCCCGAGGGGCTACTTATGGTTTTAATACTTTCATTTTCATACTAAATCTTTCGGTTTGAAGTTATTAAAAATATGCATTCTTCAAAGGAATTTTCTGAAGTTGATTTTAAGTCATGATGATTTCACATATCTATGTTATAATGTTAGAAAGAAGGGATGTGCATCTTGTGATTTGATGACATTGATTTTATGTGTTTGTTGCCGCTCAGACCTGGTTTATTTTCATTAATACTGAGTTGATGTACTCACATTACTCCATGCACCTTGTGTGCAGATTTAGGCGTTAGGGCAGGGTGAGCTGCCTATCTGTTCCAGAGATTCCCAGAGGTTTGCAAGGTAGTTGCATGTGTCCGCAGTCCTGCTCCCTCTCCTGCCTACTATTATAGAATTTATTTTCATCGAGTTGTATATTTTATGTAGATGCTCACGACCAGTGACTTCGGGTTCTCTGGGGTTGTATTTAATGTTCAATATAGATTTAACTGTTTTATAAATATTTAAAGGAACCTTTATCAGTAATCAGTATAGTAAAGATGTAAAAGGGAAGCTTATTATGATTTGAGTTTGGGTTTTGGCTGGCCTAGTTCCATGATAGGCGCCATCACGACTGGCCTGGATTTGGGGTCATGACAGTTGGTATCAGAGCGCTAAGTTACATAGGACTCACCAGTTATGTTCAGGTTTAGTAGAGTCTTGCGGATCGGTACGGAGACGTCTGTACTTATCTTCCAGAGGCTGCGGAACCCTTAGGAAAATCTCACATTTTTAAAAGTTCTTGTCGTGCGCATCCATTGCATTCTGCCAAGAGCGTAACTCTTGAATTCCTTCAATGTATTTGAACGCGCACGAGAGCGCTTGGTATTAGATGTACATCAACGGCTTGTGACTTCCATGGATGAGATGTGATTTTGGCATGTTGGTGATAGGCCAGTCTGGAAGACTTGAGGTCGGCTTCATTCTGTGGCTTGATTGCTGAGAGTTTAGTTGTGTGGGAACATGTAATTGGGGACTTGTATGTCCGTTTGTGTTCTTATTTATGAGAATTGGTGACCAGATGCCTATGTGGTGGGTGTGATTTGATGGTTAGATATGTTTAGACTGTGAATTGTGTCAAAAGGGTTGGCTGGAGATGTGGTAAGATTTATTGAGTGTTTGATTTCTGTCTCGATTTGGCATGTGGCCTTGAGTTGTGAATATGTTGGAAGACCTCTTATAACGACCCGACCGGTCAATTTGAGATCCAGCGCGTCGTTCAGCAGTTGGGAGTCATGAACAACTTCATTTCGGGTATTGTGACTTGTGTGTATGGTCAGAGTTGAAATTCAGGAGGTTCGGAGTTAAATTTAAAGGAAAATTTCTCATTTTAGAAGCCTTAAGTTGAAGAAATTGAGTAAGACTGGAATTTTGAGTGAACAGCTTCGAAATCAGGATTCGAATGTTCTATCATGTTTGTATGGTGATTTAAGACTTGGGCGTATATTCGGATCGGGATTTGGGTAACCCGAGAGCGTTTTGGTGTATATTGTGGAAGTCAGCATTTTTGAAGAGATTTCCTAAGTTTGGCTTGAAGCGCATTTTAATGATATTGATGTCCTTTTTGGATTTTCAAGTCTGGAAATAGCTTCGTATGGTGATTCTGGAGTTGGGAGCGCGATCGGAAGTGAATTTGGATGTCTGTAGGTCATTTTGGAGTCATTTGGCTAAAGATAGAAATTTTCAGGTTTTTTTGAAACCCGGTGGGAAGTGCAAGTTTTGATATCGAGGTCGAAATGCGATTTCGGAAGTTGGAGCAGGTCCATAATGTTGAATATGACTTGTGAGAAAAATTTGAGGTCAATCGGGCGTGATTTGATAGGTTTCGGCGTTGGGTGTAGAAGCTTGAAATCCTAAGTTCTTAACGAATTGGATTTGAGTGCGATTCGTAATTCGGCGTTGTTTGATGTTATTTGAGGGCTTGAGCAAGTCCGTGTTATGTTTTGGGACAGATATGTATTATTGGACGGGGTCCCGGGGGCCTCGGGTGGATTCCGGGTGGTTAAGGGATCAAAGTTGAAGGTTGGAAAGGGCTGGTTTCTAGTGTCATCTGGTGCAACCGCACCTGCGAAGAATTGGCCGCAGGTGCGGAGCCGCAGGTATGATGCGCGATCGTGGGATGGCTTATTATTATTATCGAGTCAACAGATGAGCCGCAGGTATGATGCGCGTCCGTGGATAGCTTATTATTATTATCGAGTCAGCACACGAGTCGCAGGGATGATGCGCGATCGTGGAATAGCTTATTATATCGAGTCAGCACACGAGTCGCAGAGATGATGCGCGATTGTGGGATAGCTTATTATTATATCGAGTCAGCACGCGAGTAGCAGGTATGATTCTCGATCGTGAGATAGCTTTATGACCCCAGTCCCTATGACCACCTTTATGACTCTGGCCAGTTGTCTTGTCCTGGTATGTGTATGATCACTTGAGTTCTGAGTCACTTGTAACTGGAGTGTCAGGTATTTGTTAAAAGGATATTTAGTACCTTGTTGTTCCTTAAAGTTATTATCTGGATTCCGTTATTTTCTATGTACTTGTTTCTCGCTGTCTTTCATGTCTATTGTATTTCATCATATTCTGTCACATGTTGTATTGTCGGACCTTAGTAAGAGTCTAATTTTCCCCCTCGTCACTACCTCGCTGAGGTTAGGCGGGCGACTTACTGAGTACACGTTGCTTTCATACTCATGCTGCACTTGTTGTGCATTTTATTGCCCAGGTACCTTCATGGAAATGTGGAGGATTCAGAGACTTAGACGATCTGCATCTTCCAGAGGCGACCCGCAGCTGACAGAGTCACCTTCATGCTGTATCTATTTTATTTTAAATTTCCTTGTCTAGTTGTATTTCGGACAGGCTTTGTAATATTTGTAAAATTCATGGAAGTTGCTCATGTACTTGTGACACCGGGTTATGGGAACGTGTTGGGATTTACTTCATTAAATTTAATTGATGTGCTGTCATATTTATGTTTACTAAAATTTATTTGTCTGATTATGATATGCAAAAGAAAGTAACGATTTCAAAAATGTTAAAACTGGAAAGTTATTTCAATAAATTATTTTTTTGGCTTGCCTGACATTGTGTCGGACGCCATCACAGCCTTAGGGATTTTGGGTCGTGACAACGTGGTATCAGAGCTCTAGGTTCCCGTAGGTCTCACGAGTCATGAGCAAGTCTAATAGAGTCTTGCAGATCGGTACGGAGACGTCTGTACTTATCTTCGAGAGGCTACAGGGCTATTAGGAGTATTTCCTTTGTTGATTCTTCATCGCGCGAGTTGATTCCTTTGAGGCTTATGCCTATGTTCATCCCTACTCAATCTTACGCATCGCCAAGAGCTTTCTATCGACCAAAAATTTGAGGAATGGGAATGGTGCTACGAATGAAATTCGAGATGCTTTTATGTGTAGATGGTCGTGGTTGTTGTTATGGACCTGTGAAAGGGTAATATGTCGTTTCAGCTCAGTAGTTGTGTTTCGGAAGCCTTAAGGTTGTGCTCAGGTGGTGATGATGGTTGCAATTGATCGTCGCGTGGTGTGGATATGGTAATAGAACGTTTGCCTGTGTGCTGGGGAAGATGAATGGTTGAAGGGAGATCTTCTTAGAGTATGATTTCGAGATTTCAGTGCTTTTGATCTGGCAGAGGGAAGGCATTTGGATTCTGGATGGTTTAGTTGAAGTTGATAATGTAGTAAGACTTGGTATCTTCAATCGAGATGGGGTATGCACCTATGATGTGTAGTCGTTGTCATTGATCAAATGGAATGTGTTAGGTTTGTCGGTGCTATGGTTTATTCGGTTGCGTGGGGTGAGAGTATTGAGAGGAAGTATTGAGGAATGTGGTTGGCCAAGAATGATCCTGGAATGAAGCAGGGTGTATGATGGGGTATTGAGGTCGCAAAGAGCATGCATTTCAGCGTCGCTGGGGGTGTCAGTAGGTGATTCCTTCAGGTGGGTTGTCTTCTGGGGATATGTTAGGAATGGCAGGGTTGGCAGGTTCTGTGAGTGGTCCTAGTGGCTAGTTTGTAGGAGATGGAATGTGTAAATAATGCTAGGGAATTCGGGTATTTAGGGAGTGCTAGCAAGAGAATTTGGAAGATTGGGATGGTTTGGCTGCGCAAGATTGTGTTACCAAAGGAGGAAGGATCTCAGTAGTGTCTAGGGTGGTCCTAGGTGTGGCTTCGGGCTAAGTGTGGGAGTCCCACCATCTACACTAGGGCTGTAGGGTTGTCTTCTCATAGGGTTGCGAATTGTCGGCGTATAGGCAAGTGATTTCAGCTAAGGAAGAAGGAGTAAAATGGTAATTATGCGTAGGATTTGATGGACTTGTGCAAAAGTTGGTGCTGTCAGGTTAGCGTTAGCCTTTGGAAGATTCAAATTTTGCTTAAGGCATGCACGAGTTGTAGGGATAGTGATTCAGTCATGTGTTTCATTGAAAAAGGTGTTCCTGTGCCATGAGGGCCTTGGAGTGATTGTATTCGGGGCCAGTCAAAGTGGGTGAATCTCAATAGCAGTCCCAATGAGTTCAAAAGTTAAAGAATGCGACGATTAGAGATTTCAGGTAGAAATATGGTCGAGAATCGAGGCTTGCAGAATAATTTTGTAGAAAGGGGAGGATGGTTGGAATGTTCTATGATATGTTTCAGCAGGCATGATAATATTGGAGGAGTGAGATGAATAGACTTCGGATTGAAGAAAAAAAGGTATGAGACGGGTTGCGAGATTTGGGCAGCGTAGTCTCGTGAATCAAGGTCACTCGGGATGAGTGAGGGTTAAGTTTGCTATGGGTTGAAGGAAGTTGTTATTGTTCCTGAGACAATTAATGGTTATTAAAAGAGGATGGGTTATTTAGCCATGGTTGAAATGGCACCTTTGTGGCAGTGATTGGTTCCTTTGATGTGATTTAGTTATGCATGTGGTCTATGCTGGTGTGTGCGGGGCTTGTCGGCCGTCGTAATGGGTTATTGTGTGGGAATTCACTCGTGAGTTGAGGTGGTACTCTTGAACTGAGTCAAGTAAAAGTTTCTATACGATAAAGTGTTCACCGTATTGGTGGTTCAAAAGCTATGATGGGATTCTTGCGCTACCTCCTGTTGGTATGTTAAGTGTTGGAAGCAGTATGTAACTACGAGTAAGAATCGAGATTCAGGTCCGATGTTTATAAGGATGTCATGAGCTCGGAAGAGCAACACAGAGTGATTCGAAAGTTCAATATAAGCTGGTATTATCTTCAGTGCCGCCTGAGATCGATATTCGACGGAAGAGGCTTTATACCCTGGTCATGGGTTATTGATGTGCTTTGCGCCCTTAGCATGGTCGGTGTCATGGATGTGAAAACTGGTTTCCTTGTGTGGGAGGTCGTGGAAGCATGACGGCAAAAGATTGTATAAAGTGTGACATGTAGTAACTTGATGGAATTCAGATTTGGACTGAGTATGAAGAAGTGCAATATTTCTTAAGTGAGAATTTATGCCTTGAGGGCGTTCGGTTAAGTTGACTATGGATTTTGGGGTGTTAGTCCCGGTGATGATGGTTGTTCTCGTGTATTATGAGAAAAGGTAGGGTTAATGTGGACCCAGGTAAAAGCTAAATACCTAAGTTTGGTGCGAGCAAGGTGGCTCGATGTTTGTGGATGGATTTGTTTAATATTATGGGCTCCGTGCGAGCCAGGCATGTTCTTTTCAGTGAAGCTCTTTTCATGGAAAGATATTAGAATCGCAGGTGTTGTTCCGTCTTCGTCGAATTTATGTGTTTTGGTGATTGTGCAGTGCGAGTTGTGAAAACGGCTTGAGGATTCCTTATGTGTTGAGGTCCCGCGTAGTGGGGATGTTATGTGAGCAGGATAGCTCTTGAGATCTAGAGTGTATATATATATATATATATATATATATATATATCGCACCTTAGTTGTGCTTGAGTTTTATAGCCTACGGCTTTATCAGTCTCCCCATGATGGTATTATGCACTCAGCGTGCTTGTGATTGATATTCGGTAATTTTTAATAGTGAGCAACCAGCTCTGTATATATTTCCTTACGTGAGTTTTATGTTATTTGGATCGGGTGGCACGCTGCCACGGTGATGTTATTTGGGATCGGGTGGCACGCCGCCATGGGTATGTTATTTGGATCAGGTTCCATGCCGAAATAGTGTGATGATAAGAAGGGTTAGTATGTATTTATTTTCTTGTGTTTTATTTACTATTTTTGGTGAGAATTCATATTAGTTGAGTGAGCTGAATAGTTCCGTCCTGAGTCGTTTCTATATATCATGTTCGAGTTATGGCCTATTGGCGCGATGTGGTATCATGTGAGGATGTTAGCCATGTTTGGGGTGATTTACTCTCTGAGCAGTTCATACTGGGTGAGATGAGATTATCGGATCAGGGATCAGTACGATAAGGTTATGTGGAGTCTATATTAAAGAACAAATACCATCATCCAGGTTCATAAGGAAAGTGACGATTCTACTCAAGATGAGGTATTCAAGGATTTGTTAACTTTTCGGTTGAGTATGAATTTTTGCACATTTCCTCCGTTGTGGTGGTATCGTCATCATTATAGCAAGATGTATGTATAGTTGTTATGAGGTGCATTGGGAGTATCAGATTCGTGGAATTTTCGCCATTAAGGTTTAGAGAGCGTCATTGTAGTCAGATGATGAGTTGTGCAGTGCATGGTGCCGATTCGGCAAGGGTATGCAGTTATGATCGGGTATATCGTGTGCTAGTTGATGCAGTGCTTATATATATTGAAACTAGGCCTGGCTAGAGAAATTTCAGGTGTTTGAGTGAATTCTGAGCTTCTTATATGAATAAAGAAGAAGTCTCCAGATTTGATCAAGGTATTGTGCTCGACTGGGTTGTGGTAGCACGAGCAAGTGCTCGAGATCTTAAATAGTGATTTCAGGTAACTCCAGAGCAGTTCGTAGCACGTTCGAGGACAAAGGTCGGTTTAAGTGGGGGATGTAATGACCCGACCCGCCGTTTTGAGATCCAGCGCATCGTTTAGCAGTCGGGAGTCATGAACAACTTCATTTCGGGTATTGTGACTTGTGTCTATGGTCAGAGTTGAAATTCAGGAGGTTCAGAGTTAAATTTAAAGGAAAATTTCTCATTTCAGAAGACTTATGTTGAAGAAAGTGAGTAAGACTGGAACTTTGAGTGAACGACCTCGGAATCAGGATACGAAGGTTCCAGCAGGTTCGTGTGGTGATTTCAGGCTTAGGGGTATGTCCGGATCGGATTTGGGTAACACGAGAGCGTTTTGGTGTATATTGTGGAAGTCAGCATTTTTGAAAAAAATTCCTAAGTTTTGCTTGAAGCGCATTTCAATGATATTGATGTCCTTTTGGGATTTTCCGAGTCTGGGAATAGCTTCGTATGGTAATTTTGGAGTTGGGAGCGCGATCGAAAGTGAATTGGGATGTCTGTAGGTCATTTTGGAGTCATTTGGCTAAAGATAGAAATTTGAAGGTTTTTGGGAAACCCGGTCGGAAGTGGAACTTTTGATATCGATGTAGGAGTGCAATTTTGGAAGTTTGAGCAGGTCCGTAATATTTAATATGACTTGTGCGCAAAATTTGAGGTCAATCAGTGATTTGATAGGTTTCGACGTCGGGTGTAGAAGCTTGAAATTCTAAGTTCTTAAAGAATTGGATTTGAGTGCGATTCCTTATTTCGGCATTGTTTGATGTGATTTGAGGGCTCGAGCAAGTCCATGTTATGTTTTGCGACATGTTGGTATGATTGGACGGAGTCCCGGGGGCCTCGGGTGGATTCTGGGCGGTTAACGGATCAAAGTTGAAGGCTAGAAAGGGCTGGTTTATGCTGTCATCTGGTGCAACCGCACCTGCGAGGAATTGGCCGCAGGTGCGGACCCGCAGGTATGATGCGCGGCCATGGGATAGCTTATTATTATTATCGAGTAAGCACACGAGCCGCACGTATGATGCGCGGCCGTGGGTTAGCTTATTATTATTATCGAGTCAGCACGCGAGTCGCAGGTATAATTCGCGATCGTGGGATAGCTTTATGACCCCAGTCCCTATGACCACTTTTATGACTTTGGCCGGTTGTCTTGTCCTGGTATGTGTATGATCACTTGAGTTCTGAGTCACTTGTAACTGGAGTGTGAGGTATTTGTTAAAAGGAGATTTTAGTACCTTGTTGTTCCTTACAATTATTAACTGGATTCCATTATTTTCTATGTACTTGTTGCTCGCTGTCTTTCATGTATATTCTATTTCATCATATTCTGTCACATGTTGTATTGTCGGACCATAGTAAGATTCTAATTTGTCCCCACGTCACTACCTCTCTGGGGTTAGGCGGGCGACTTACTGAGTACGCGTTATTTTCGTACTCATGCTGCACTTGCTGTGCATTTTATTGCACAGGTACCTTCATGGCAATGTGGAGGATTCGGAGACTTAGGCGAGCTGCATCTTCCAGAGGCGACCCGCAGCTGACAGAGTCACCTTCATGCTTTATGTATTTCATTTTAAATTTCCTTGTCCAGTTGTATTTCGGACAGGCTTTGTAATATTTGTAAAATTTATAGAAGTTGCTCATGTACTTGCGACACCGGGTTCTGGGGACGTGTTGGGATTTACTTCATTAAATTAAATTGATGTGCTGTCATATTTAAGTTTACTAAAATTTATGTGATTGATTATGAGATGCAAGGGAAAGTAACGATTTTGAAAATGTTAAAAACTTGAAAGTTATTTCAATAAATTAATGTTTTGGCTTGCTTGACCTTGTGTCCGGTGCCATCATGGCCTTATAGATTTTGGGTCGTGACACCTCTCATGTTGTGTAGTTGTGGAGTGAATCGGATTTCTCTGTTGGGTTATGACTTCCTTTTGATGTCTTTTGAATTGATCGTTTTCCCCAGTAACATTCATGTAGCTGGGAGTATCATACTCAGTATCTGAGGATGGCTTTATAGGGATTTAGGGAGGAAAGGCTTAATGCCAATTCTCCGAATGTGAATTTTGGCTCTGTTCAGTAGCATTCTTGGGACACGTGGTGTCCGGTGAGGGTATCCATGTGGTCAGACATGTGTGGGTAGAGCTTCTAGAAGCTCGAGATTTCTTTGACCACCGCTCCGGTGTTAAATCTGCCATCAGCTTCAGGTTTTTACCGCGTATCGTGGTGCCTCAAGGGTAGGCATTGGTTGTGTTCAGATGCAGGAAGGTGTAGTGATTGCATGATAGTTTTAGCCTTCAGAAGTGTATGGAGAGATAGCAGTTGAGGCTAAGAGGGCAAGGGTATCTCCTGCGGGTTGTCCTGGGGTGTGTGGTCCGTATGTAGTTCTGTAATAAGTTCTCTTCTACCAGTAAAATGATATATGTTGTAATTTGGGTTTAGATCGCTTGTGGAAGTTGGCGTGACTATCGCGATGGTGGATGCGAGATTGGAAATTGGTTTAAGTGTTTGATGGTTTGGGTCATATAAGCTTATGGAGGATTTAGTTGAATCCCACCACAACATGATGTCAGTGATAATGTGTGGGCATAGTCTTGTTTGTCTTGATCCTTGGCTTTGAGCCAAGTGGGGGAGTTCATTATTGATAAGTTGATTACATGATTATGTGTGGTATTGGTTTCAGTTAGAGGTATAGTGGTAAATCAGTTATGACCTGCAGGTATGAGGTCCGGGAATGTGATGAGTAAGGGAAATTTCTTCTATATAGGTTGTAATGTACTATGTTGTGTAATTGGGTACTATTGAATGATTTAGTTTAAATAGTAAAAGGTATAGTGTGCGCAGTGTATGAATTTGGTTGCGGCTTCAAGTGAGTGGATTACTTTCCTAGTATGTCAGTGTGAAAACGAGTTAGGTTATTCTGTCGGATTGGTCGGTATGATTGAGATTTACGTTAGAGGATGTCAATACTTATGGTATTCTACATCATCATGAATTCTACATATCGGTATCAGGAAGGTGAAGGTAATGACTTTAGATTCGCAGAAAGTCTCTTCTGGGTAATTTTTTCTTATGTGGTTCTTTTGAGGATATTTGAGAGAGTATTCGGCCGCTTATGAGCCTTAGACGGTATGGTTTTATGCTTGGGTCGCGTGTGGTGAGTCTGGGTTGCAAATTTGTGGTATTACGACAGGAAGAAGTATCAATTTGAAGGTAAGTCAGAAGAAACTTGGGTAAATAGGGCAACTTGGTAGTAGGTCGGATCGGCATGGTAGGGTTATAATTAGTTCTTTGGGTATTCATAAGGTGACGAGTTTTTCGGGTGTTTCTTAGCAATGCTCTTGCATTTTTGGTGGCTTGCGTAGTTTGTTGAGTTTGAAGAATTAAGTCTTGATGGGTTGGTGTCGCGCAAATGAGATTTCAGATAGCTCCTGATTGTTGCTACCATGGTTAAAGGTGCATATTTTCTTATGGCGTGTAGTGAGTTTGTTTATAAATCAGATCCAATGGATGTTCTTGGATAGTTGGGTACGTAGTTGCTTGTGGATCATAAGGGACCATGGAGTTCCCGTATTTTTCCTAGGTTGGCATGGTGCGTGCGATATGCTGGGTGGAGTTGAGATTTGCATATGTGAGGTCACGGTTTGGTTCTAGAAGAAAGGTCATAAATTCTTAGGCAGCATGGACAATTTCAGACGACTAGGTAGATGACATCACAAATTGGCACGACTTAATGAGGGTGTATATTTCAGAGAGAGCAATGTGTTCGAGTTAAGGGTACTTCATAGATATCGCAGCGCCCTATTGTTGGATCGACTGTTGCAATCAAGGTCGCTTGGTGAACGGAACAATTATATGGGTATCCCCCGTGGAATGAGTGAATATTTGGGATGTGTTATATTCGAGTGGTGGAGTTGTGATCAGATATGGTAATCCGTACGTTTCATGGTTTGCGAGACTGAGAGTTCTCATAAATAGGATATTTTGTGAAAGTGAACTGTGAAGATGCGAGCTGAGCTAGTCAGATGTTATTATGTACTATGATTCTATCATTATGAAATTTTCGGTAAGTTATCTATCTCTTGTGGGTGATCAAAGTTAATTTAGGGTCACTGGTAGGCTAATATGGGTGCGTGTTCTGCACCGTGTCGGAATTTTTGGCTCCGAGTTTCTATTATTGAGAAATGTACCATTCGATTGTGATTGAGTTTATTCATGTTCTGGGGTGATATATGAATTATGGTTCGGTGTTGCGAGGAGTAGTTATTATTGGTTATATGCACATATGGTGCGGTTCTAATTGGGCTTTATAGCTAGATTTGAGTAAGGTAAGTAATTCGGGTGATGCGGGATTGAGACGTGTGGTTATATACCTTCTCTTTCGGGTGGCATGGTATCGTCCGGTTTCCCCCGTGGTTATGGCAATGCACTTTGTGTACTTGATGTCAAATTTCCAATGGTTATTGATTTTTGGGCAAGGTGTCTTGAAGTATTTCAAGTGGACCGGCGTTGGATGAGATCGCGCAGTGTAGCGGAGTTATGTAGGGGTATGACCTTTGGTATTGGATACATGTGTTCTTGATTTTTATAGTGTGTGCCAGGTTGTTAGTATGATATGGTGATGGTAATGTTAATGGCATGATAGTACTCTCATGGGGATCTTTTTATATAATTTGATTACGTTGGGAAGTTGCTGATAAGTGCCCAAGTTGCACAGGTTTTGGCTTCGAATTGTAATGATGTGTCGAATGGCTAGTGTCATGTTATTAGGGTGGTTGTCATGAATGAGAGTAGGTCACTGGACCTAGAATGAATATTTTCGAAATTTTCTACAGCATAGTTGGAACGATAAATATCGGGAGTCGGCTTAAAAGTCTGCTATAATTCCTGTTTGGAAAGGGGGAGTTTTATGTCTGGCTGATCGGACGAATGGTTATTAGTTCTATGTGCTTCTTTCATCATCGGCAGTGTATGGAAGTGTTAGAGCGAGGCATTTCTTGATAAGAGGTTATGTACCAGTATTGGGTTGTTCTGAGCAGTTATTGTGGTTAGGAGTTATTGCTATGAGTGTTTGAGTCACGGGTGTTTTATGTGGTTTCATATGGGGTACGTATGTGGCTTGATTCAGCATTTTAAGACTTGTTCAGTTTACAGTTATGGAAATATTGATCTTCTATATTATTTCAGAAGTGGGAATTTGGTTCTAAGGTTTATGGGCCAGGATTTGGATTTCGAAATTTCAACGGTATTGTGCTACTGGACCTATATGAGATAGGGTGACGTGGGATCACCCCCGGGTATGTGCAGAGTAAGCTACGTAAATGTTTGATAGTGTTGGAGAACAACTCTTGGCACGTTCGAGGACGAACATATGTTTAAGTGGGGGAGGATATAACGACCCGGCCGGCCGTTCCGAGAATTTAGCCCTGTTTCCCCCGTTTCCCTCGTTTCTGCTTCATTTTATGCGGTTCAGCTTCATTTATGTGTGTTGGGTCGGTTGGTTCGGGTTCAGAGTGGTCATGATGAGAATTGAGGCATTTGGTCCCTAAAGGTAGCCCAACTAGTTGAGAAAGTCAACTGAGAGTTGACTTATAGGTGAACGACATCTGAATGCAAACTTTATGGCTCGGATAGCTTCGTTAGGTGATTTGGGACTTAGGAGTGTGTTCGGAATGAAGTTTGGATGTCCGGTGTAGAATTACGCTTGAATTGACAAAAGTTAGTTTTTGGCGATTTTCGCTCGGCAGCGGAAAATACGCTATCGGGGTTGGAATGGGATTTCGGAAGTTAAAACAGGTCATTAATGTCATTTTGGGTATGTGTGCAAAATTTCAGGTCAATCGGAGGTTTTTTGGTCGGTTTCGGCGTAGTTGGCAAAATTTAGAAGTTCCAAAGTTCATAGGCTTGAATATGATGTGATTTTGGGGTTGTTGCGTTGTTTTTTGTGTTTCGAAGGCTCGAATAAGTTTAAATGATGTTATGGGATATGTTGGTATGTTTGGTTGAGGTCCGAGGGTGTCGGGTGTGTTTCGGGTGGTTAACAGACCAACTTTTATCTTGAAAACTGGGCAGATTTTTGCTAGTGTTATGTTCTGGTTTCCTTCTACACGATCGCGGGAGGATGTTTGCGATTGCATAGAGTAAAAGAGTGGGGCATGCATTTTATTCTATGCGATCGCATGGTTAGGATTGCGATTGCATAGGCTGGTCAGGTAAGGTAGTGCGATCGTGTGGATGTTTATGCGATCGCGTAGAGGATTTTGAGGGCGCGTGAGTGGGCTGAGCCGTTGTTCTTCGTGATCGCGTAGAGTGGTTTGTGATCGCGTGTGGATGTCTTCGATCGCGTAGTTTAATTTGATGGGGTAGCAGATTTTTTCTTCGCGATCGCATGGGAGCTTCTGTGATCGCGTGGGAGCTTCCGCGATTGCAGTGAAGAAAAGGCCTGAGCAGTCAGTTTTAAGTTCTACTTCGGGGGTTCTTGGCCATAACTTGTTTTCCATTTTAGAGCTAGGGATAGTGACATTTTGGACGAGATTTTCAGTAGGGTTCTTGTGGTAAGTGTTCTTCAACCATCTTTGACTCAATTTCATGAATTTTTCTTCATTTTCACCATGCAATTTGAGAAATTAAACCCAAAATTGGAGAAGAAGGGTGCATGGGAATTGGATATTTCTTTTGAGGATTTGAGTGGGCAATTGTGGTCCGATTTTAGTGTTCTTGGTATGTATGGTCTCGTGGGAGGATAAGGTTTCTTGTGATGTAAATTTTATCGGATTCCGAGACGTGGGCCTGGGGCTCAGGTTTGACTGAATTTCGAGATTCTTGTATAATTTGATATATATTGATGATGTTAAAGTGATTTTGGCTAGATTCGGAGTAACTGGGAGTCAATTTGAGGGTCAAGAGAATTGCGGACTAGTGTTGTGGCTTGGTAGAGGTAAGCAATGGTTATAAATCTTGTCCTGAGGGTATGGAACCCCGAACTACATATTTCTCACTGTTTTTAGGAAGGCGCCCATGTCAGATGACGAGTATGTGGCACATACTGATTTTTGGATTGGACTAGGTCCTCTCCGCGGCAACTAATAAGTTGCATATTTTACTCAAAGCCTTATGTTAAACTATCTTCTAAAGTTTGTTGAAATATTTGGGCTATAAGCCGTGTTTGGGGCCTCGTGCCGATCTGTTGAGACCCCTTGGGGGCTTTTTACTGTTGTTTTACTCACTATTTGTTGATGATTTCACTCAGCCACATTGTGTATAATGTTTTTCGAAACTCAGCATGATTTACACCCCTTTGAGATTTAAAATGATGTTTTGGGTCGAGTACCTTGTTTTACTGATTCACCCGATGGGCCTTTTGAGTGGTTCTACTGAGTGTGGCCGAGGGCCAAAGTGATGGTGAGGTTCTGAGTGATATTAGCACTTGGGCTGAAGGAGCCCCTCCGGAGTCTGTACACACCCCCAGTGAGTGCACCGAGTGCCAAGTGACGAGTGATTGGGATGCATGAGTGACCGTGAGGTGCTGAGTGACTATGAGGCATGCCCGAAGGGCTAATTATGATACATGTTTTTTCCCGAGGGGCTACTTATGGTTTTCCTACTTTCATTTTCATATTAAATCTTTCGGTTTGAGGTTGTTAAAAATATGCATTCTTTAAAGGACTTTTCTTAAGTTGATTTTAAGGCATTATGATTTCACATATCTATGTTATACTGTTGGAAAGAAGGGTTGTGCATATTGTGATTTGATGACATTGATTTTATGTGTTTCTTACTGCTCGGACCTGATTTAATTTCATTACTACTGAGTTGGTGTACTCACATTACTCCCTGCACCTTGTGTGCAGATTCAGGCGTTAGGGCAGGGTGAGCTGCCTATTTGTTCCAGAGATTCCCGGAGGTTTGCAGGGTAGCTGCATACGTCCGCAGTCCTGCTCCCTCTCCTGCTTACTGTTATAGAATTTATTTTCGTCGAGTTGTATATTTTATGTAGATGCTCATGACCAGTGAATCCGGGTTCTCGGGGGTTGTATTTAATGTTCAATATAGATTTAATTATTTTATAAATGTTTAAAGGAACCTTTATGGGTAATCAGTATAGTAAAGATGTAAAAGGGAAGCTTATTATGATTCGAGTTTGGATTTTGGCTGGCCTAGTACCATGATAAGCGCCATCACCACTGTCCTGGATTTTGGGTCGTGACAATAACATACCGCATACACCCTGTCATCCTATGATAAATATGAGAACTTCATAATCCCTTACGAGCCATAAGCAACTACGTACTGAACTAGCCAAGAAATTTTCATTTGATCCGATCTAATGATCAAAATATCTATACACCACATGCTCCTCATGCCAGTAGAAGATATACATCTCTAACCGTGGTAGAAACCATCAAGAACTCTCTGATTCCCATTTGTACGGCACCAAACCGTCAGGACTAAATCCTTCCAACTCAACCAAGCTACGCATGTCTCCAAAATCCAAGATCATTGCCAAGAAACACATGTAAAAACTTATTACCTCATAAACACCCAAAGAACTAATCATATCCCTTACCATGCTGATCCGACCTACTACCAAGATGTCTTATTAATCCAAGTTCCTTCTCATTTGCCTTCAAATTTATAATTTTTCTTGCCATAATACCGCAACTCTCAACCCAGACTCACCACACGAGTCCCAAGCATAAAATTGTGTTGTCTAAGGCTCATAAGCTGCCGGATACTCTCCTAAATATCCCCAAATGTACCGCATTCAAAAATACTTACCATGAAGAGACTTCCTGCGAATCTAAAGACATTACCTTCACTTTCCTGACACTGACATGTAAAATACATGAAAATGTATAAATGCCACAATCCTGACACTCTCCAACGTAAATCTCAATTACACTAACCAATTAGACAGAATCGACCTGACCCATCCGCACACTAACATATTAGGAAAGTAATCCACACACGTGAAGCAACAAGAAAATTTGTATGCTACACACACTACACCTTTTACAATTACCACTCAATCATTCAATAGAACCCATTTACCCAATAGAGTACATTACAACCTATATCGAATGAATTTTCATTACTCGAGTCATTCCCAGACCCCACATCTACAGGTCATAACTGATTTACCAATATACCTCAAACTGAAACAAATATAGCACATAATCGTATAATCAACTTATCATTAACAGACTCCCCCACTTGGCTCAAAGCCAACGATCAAGACAAACAATAACTCATAATGCCCATAATAACACAACCCGTTTAATAGCTCAAGTCATCTGCAAATCTCGCATTCACCATTGTAGTAGTCATGCTAACTTCCACAAGCGATCTAAACTCGATTACAACATATATCATTTACTAGTAGAAGAAAACTTACTACTGAACAACATGGGAATTACACACCCCAGAACAACCCGTAGGAGATACCCCTGCCGGCTTAGCCTCAAACATGATATCTCTCTATACACTTCTAAATATCATAGCTATCACGCAATCACCGCACCTTTCTGCATCTAAACACAAACAACGCCTAACCTCGAGGCATCGACATACGCGATATAAGAACCTGAAGTTGATGGTAGAACCAACACTAGAGTTGAGGTCAAAGGAAATCTTGAGCTTTCTGGAAGCTCTATCCACACTCGTTTGACCACATGTATACCCTCATTGGACACCACGTGTGCTAAGAATACTACTAAACTGAGCCAAAAATTCATACTTGGAGAACTTTGCATAGAGCTTCTCCTCCCTGAATCCTTATAATACCATCCCCAAATACTAAGTATGCTACCCCTGGCTACGCGTATACGCCATGGTGACATCAATGAATACAATAAGAAAAGAGTGCTAATGCGGCTGGAATACACCGTTAATCAGATACATGAACACTACTGGGGCAATGATCAGCCCAAAAGATATCACCAGGAACTCATAACCCAACAGAAAGATCTGCTTCACTTCACAACTAAACAACATGAGAGGTCTTCCAATACATTCATAACTCAAAGCCATATACTAGACCGAGACAGAAATCAATCACCCAATAAATCTTGCCACATTTCCAGCCAACCCTTTTATCACAAATCACAGCCTGAATACATCTAACCCTCAAATCACACTCACCACATAGGCATCCAGTCATAAAGTCTCGTCAATAAGGACATCACCGGAAATATAAGTCCCCAAATACATGGCACACACAATCGAAATCTTAGCACTCAAGCCACAGAATCATTCCGGCCTCAAGTCCCCCAAACTGGCCCATTATCAATGTCATAAATGCTTATAAAAGTGAAAGATTATTCACTTCAAAGTTTCCAAAAGATGGGGCTATTAAAAGTTTTGATTGCAGCTCTTTTTCTAGACAATATGCCCCCACAAAACCCCAATAAATCTATTTATAGTGCACTAAAACTCGGGGCCAATTTCGGACAAAAATGCCCTTCCAGCTCAAATATGCGACCACATTTCTGTCGCATTGTAGATATGCAGTCCGCATTCTTTTCAAGCACACCGCATCTTCAAAACCCTAGGTTCCAAGAAGTCACTGCAATCCAGTTATGCGGTCTGCAGTGTTGATATGCGGCCGCATAATGTCATCGTATTTATGCTCTCAGCCACTTCTATAGGAGGTGTGCAATCCATTATGTGGCCCGCAAACCTGTTATGCGGTCGCATAATGGACCGCATTTCTTCACTTGGATTTGGCCACACTAACTGTTGGACTCTACGGTTCACCTGGGAATTATGCGGTTCACATGTTGGATTTACAGTCCGAATTTTCAACTATGCGGTCGCTTTGCCCATTCTTGTCTTCCTTCGGCTTTTTGATTCCATTTCAATGTTTTTGGGTCCTCAAGCTTCATGCACTGCAAAACATCAAAATTACATAAGTATAAAAGACAATTGCATTTAAAATGAGCTAAATTTAAGCTATTGGTATTAAATGTGCCAAAATTCTCTGGCACATCATTACCTCATCATCTTTGGAATCTCTTCACATATTCACTGACTACTCACCTTGCGGTAACCATTCTGTATCAAAGATAACTGAATACCTTACGCACGAGGGTGTCAAGTGTGTGTAACTAGAAAACGTAGTCCCTTAAGCTTAACTGTAGTCACAATGCTTGCTTTAGGGAAGTGTCTTCCCGAATGACCTTTAAAGGTTATTCACCGGTTGTCCATTCTATTATCGCCAGAATGTGATATGTGAAATTCTCACGATGCAGATTACTATCAAACCCTTCGGTCCCTAATTCATGTTCAGTTTATCTTTTTCAGTATACCATACTATTTTCTATTACTCTGAGGTCTAACTCTTCTTTTTGGTAATCATGTTTGAGTCACCAACTCATTTCTCGAAATTAGGGTATGGCTTTATGGCTTATACTCTTGTATTGTCTCAAAGCATGTCTCCTCTTGTCTTTTCCTTCACTTGACTATAGACTCTGTCATATTTTGATTTACCGTTATCACCCATTTATCACATCTTACACATAATATTTCATTTACTCTCTTCTTATTATCCTGCTAATATTTTTGTCTATCACCTTATTATGAAGACTTCAACAAAACGTTCTTTCACTTTTAGCTCCCCTTACTTCATCTCATTGGCTCTTGGGCCGACTAACACTCTCTCTTTACTAGGGTAGGAGTCATCCTAAGGTAAATATTCACCCCTTCTAGGATTCCAGTGCCTATCTTCTGAACTTTCTGAACATTCTAGTATTCATATCCTGTATTATTCTAGAATGCACCATCTGGCTATCTCCCAATGAGAACTATTACCATGTCCTGCACTACCCTTCAAAAAAGTATGATAATGATAACAATCCATCCATAATTTTGGGTTACTCTAACCTCAGCTGGATTCTGATATCATATCCTTCTCTTATATTATATCTGTTAGCTCCCATAGGGCATAATTGGGATGGGTATGATCAATTGTATATATCTCTATTACTGTTGAAAGTAACTCAAAATACTTATATTTCTCTGCCTGAATTATAAATACGGATAATCTTTATTAACTATTTTCCTCGTACCCTTGTTCATCTTTCTTCTTTTACTTGCTCAAATTTGTATCAACCTTCTGATTCTTTTATTTATTTTTACCTCATAGGTGGATAAATGTTCTTGCCTTAGAGCTCCTTATCAAGAAACTTACACATATTAGTACACACACGATCTGTTGAAGACCCCACATTTACTCATCATAAGCATGATGCAAAATTGAGTTCCTGTGACTCAAACTCTTCCACAGTCACATTCAATCTCTTACCAACTGTCTTTTTAGATATAGGCATCATTGTATTATGAATAATATAATTTAGGAGTTTGATTTCTTACAACTGAGCTCTACTAGATCATCTAGAGTAAGAACAAAGAGTGACAGTCCTAAATGCCCTTTTTCCTCCTTCTTATAAGTGTGGTGCACAAAACACCCATAAACAAGACTCTACTAGACACAGCTTGTAGACTCCATAGGATATAACCGCTCTGATACCACTTCTGTCATGACCCAAATTGAAGGGCCACGACGGGCACCCAATACATTACTCAACCGAGTACCAACTTAACATATCTTTCTTATCGTACTATCATGGGTAAATTGTCCAAAAGGCCATCATGAGATAATCGGAATAAAATATAAGTGCATACTAGACATAGGATGACCCAACATTATATAGAAACTTATACATGCGACATACGGGCCTATAAGGCCGACATGATCATTTGTACACTCAAAACATAGGCCGACAAGGCCATACAAGTATCCATATACATGGCATATGTCTACAAAGCTCTAAGAGTACATAAATTCCTATATAGGTCAGGACAGGGCCCCGCCATACTAGTCAATACATGTCCTAATCATAGTGACCAAATAGGCAACTTGGGAGCAAGTAGAGTGAAACAACACCTTCCGCTGAGCAGATAGCCTACTAGGAGGACTGTCAACCTTTCTATTGGGACCTGCAGGTATGAAACGCAGTGTCCCCAAGAAAAAGGGACTTTAGTACGAATAATGTACCGAGTATGTAAGGTAGGAAATCATAAATAAGAACGGTAATGTAAAGTGAGATAGAGGAGATACAACTTGTAGTATCTGAGCACCTCTGTGGGCTACTGACATGAAATTAATGATACATATATATACATAAATGTTTTAAAACATATGCCTCTCTAGGCATCATTATCGTTATATCGTACCCGACCTCGAAGAGGACACGGTAAAAATGTACTCGGCCATCATAAGGATCGGTAGAATCATACCCGACCATGTGGGGCTCGGTAAACCCAACTGATCAGTGGTTGCAAAATAGGTGTCGTACCCGGCCGACTATAACGCGGCTCGGTAGAGTAAAATAGATACTATATATAATGCATTCTAGACTCATGGAATCATGTTCTAAACCTTTAGAAGTGACTTAAGGTCGTTGCACCTTCGATTAACATTATGGACATAATACCATCAGTATGAACTTCACTAGGATTCAAAGATCATACATACTTTCTTAGAATAACTTTATAAGGAAAGAACAACAAGGACAACCTTAGTTGCTAGGAGTAGATTCGTTATGAAATAGTGTATCATTTATGTTCATTTCCCTTTATATCATGCCAAAAGAAAGAAGTAAATGCCTTAACATACCTTAACCAAGTTGAGTCCTTAATACTTTCCAAGCAAGTCTTTAAACAAGTCAACTCAATCTATCATAGCATAAGGAGATTCAAAATTTAGTGTTGAGCAAAGGCTAAGTCTGTAACTTAAGCTAGTAGCTTGTTTACATAAATTCGGAATGCATCTTCCCTGTAACAAGGGCCTCCTCCAATACCATATACCAACAAAAATAGCCAGAGAAATCCAGAAACATATAAATATCAATAACAAGACACCTTATAACAACAACAAGTCACAACTACTGCACGACGAGCGACAAGCTCCGATTGGAATCCGTATAACGCATATCACACATTATAGACTTCTCACATTAACTTAAACGAATTATTAACATGATAATGAAGTATGTCATCAATGATCCATCCTTATACCATATATTTATAAAAAAGGAAACCATCCACAACTCCAACTATCTTCGATTAGCAACTTTATTCACTAGTTCATGTCTAGTCCATCCATTTAACTTAATAAACATCAAGATAACATTAAGCACGTGAAATAATACAACACAAATATCTCCTAAACTAATTTCAAGTAAAAATCCAAGTTATATTTATCTTACAACAACTCTCAATGGCAATACAACTTCATTTAAGCCAATCCAAGTAGTATCTTCTACTTTATCAACAAAACAATTTAACCAACATACAAGCAAGCTTAATCACGATTAGTAGGCTGTTATAATAACCTTAGAAACTAGCAAAAACTTCAAATTTCAGCCAAACATAGCCCGCAACTATCCTCAATGACAACACAACCTTAAAGAGGTGTTGTTCTTTACTAGAACTAACTTTTGATGTTGAAATATGGTGTAATCCATTTGCAAGACTTGAAATAACCTAGGGTTGGTATGAAAACCATGGGAGATTATTTTAAAGAACATAAACCACTTAAAAGAACCTCCCACATGAGCTGGAACCACCCAAAAATCATCAACAACAAGAAAAACAAGGAACTTACTAGCGCGACGGGATTCCAGACACTTGATTTGTGTTGTTTGCCCTTTGTTTGGGTGTTGGATCATGAGAGAACCTTGAGAGAGTATATTTAGGTGTCTAGGTTCTGAAGATGCTGAAAATGAGCGATTTCAAACGGGGTTGAGGCGTCTTATATGTATCAAGATATCTAAACCGCCTATGTGAGTCCCATATAGAGCTACTTGGTGCAATCTCGGTAAAACGCGAATATCTTTCTACTCCGGCGTCGTATATATTTAATGCAGCTACCTTGCAAACCTTCGAGAATCTCTGGAACAGATAGACAGCTCACCCTTCCCTCACACCTGAATCTGCACACAAGGTGCAGGGAGTAATGTGACTACGCCAACTCAGTAGTAATGAAAATAAATCATGTCTGAGCAGCAAGAAACATATAAAAATCAATGTCATCAAATCACAAGAGGCACCGCCTTTCTTTCCAACAATATAACATAGATATGTGAAATCATCATGCCTTAAAATCAACTTAAGAAAAATCCATTAATGAATGCATATGTTTAACAACTTTAAACCGAAAGATTAAGTATGCAAATGAAAGTAGTAAAATCATAAGTAGCCCCTCGGGCAAAAACATGTATCAAATCAGCCCCTCGGGCATGCCTCACAGTCCCTCAGCACCTCACAATCACTCATGCCTCCCAATCACTCGTCACTCGGCCTCCCATCACTCGTCACTCGGCACTCGATGCGCTCACTGAGGTGTGTACAGACTCCGGAAGGGCTCCTTCAGCCCAAGCGCTAATATCACTCAGCACCTCACTATCACTCTTGGCCCTCGGCCACACTCAGCAGAACCACTCGAAAGGCCCCTCAAGCGAATTAGTAAAACAGGGTACTTGACTCAAAACATCAGTTTAAATCTCAAAGTGGTGTAAATCATGCTGAGTTTCGAAAATAGTATGCACAATAATATTGAGTGAAATCATGAAGAAATAGTGAGGAAAACATCAGTAAAAAGCCCTCAAGGGGTCTAAACAGATCGGCACGAGGCCCCAAACATGGCGTATAGCCCAAATATTTCACAAATCTTTAGAACATAAGGTTGAGTAAATATGCAACTCATTAGTTGCCGCGGAGAGGACCTATTCCAATCCATAATCAGTACGCGCCACATACTCGTCATCCGACATGTGCGCCTTTCTTAAATTAGTGGGAAATATGTAGTCCGGGGTTCCATACCCTCAGGACGAGATTTATAATCATTACTTACCTCTACCGTGCCAAAACACTCTCAAATTGGCTCCTGATTGCTCCGAATCTAGCAAAAACTAGTTCAACATCATTAATATATACTCAAGGAACACAACCTAATCGAAAATTATCAATTTATACAAGAATCTCGAAGTTCGGCCAAACCCGAACCCTGAGCCCACGTCTCAGAATTTGATAATTTTTACATCACTAGAAACCTCGTCCTCCCACGATTCCACTCATACCAAAATCATGAAAATCGTATCACAATTGACTACCCAAAACCTCAAAAGAAATTCCAATTCTTTCCTCCCATTTTTCCAACTTTTCTTACTTTAATCCTCCAAATACATACCTAATCTAAATTAAAATATCATAGGAACGATGATACTAACCCGAGAACTTACTTTCACTGAAGAATCACAAATCCCCTCTCCAATCTGCCTTCAAAAGCGTTCCTCTCGCATGAAAAAAATGGTGAAATGAAATGAATTTCACGGAGGGCATTTATATACTGTTCTGCCAGTCATTTCCGCACCTGCGGACATCCAGTCGCATCTGCGGTCGCAGGTGCTCACCTGCACAATCCCACTTAACAGACCAAATTCCGCACCTGCGGCTTCGCAGGTGCGGCCCAAACTTCGCACCTGCGGAAATTCCCCTGCCTAGCCTTTTTCGCACCTGCGACATCGACCATCGCACCTATGACATCGTACCTGCGGCTTCCTGACCACAGGTGCGGTCAACACCAAAACTTCACACCAGCAGCTATTTTCTGAGATTTTTCAAGTTTAAAACCCCGCCAACCATCTGACATCAATCCCGAGCCCCTCGGGGCCCCAACCAAACATACCAACACACCCCATAGCATTATTCCAACTTAGTAGAGCCTTCGAAACACAAAAAATAACACTAAAACACCAACATTACATCAAATTGAAGCCTATGAACGTTGAAACTTCCAAATTTCGCCAACTACGCCGAAGCCAACCAAAACACCTCCGATTGACCTGAAATTTTGCAGACACATCCAAAATGACATTACAAACCTGCTCCAACTTCTATAATTCCATTCCTACCTTGATAGCCTATTTTCCACTGCCGGCCGGTAATCACCAAAAACTAACTTTCGTCAATTCAAGCCTTATTCTACACCGGGCATCACAAAAATATTCTGAACACACTCCTAAGACCCAAATCACCTAACGAAGCTATCCGAGCCATAAAATCCACATTCCGAGATCATTTACCAATAAGTCAACTCTCAGTTGACTTTCTATACTATTAGGCTACCTTGAGAGACGAATTGCCTCAATGCTCACCATGACCACTCTGAACCCGAACCAACCGACCCAGCAAACATAAATGAAGCTGAACCACATAAAATGAAGCAGAAATAGGGGAATGGGGCTAAACTCTCGGAACGACCGACCGGGTTGTTACATCGACTTTCGACGAAACCCTATTTTCTTCAATTTATTTAGCATCTAAGTTTTCTACCTCTCCTGGTAATTTTTTTTCATGATATTGAATATTTGTAACCTCCAAGGTAATATTATTAAATTACTTTATATACTTTCAAAGATGATCTCATTTCTAAGTCAAAATCAATTGACTTACGATGTACTCTCATGTAGGAAAATATGGGGTGTAACAATGCAACCATGGAAGGATTATTTGAAACTTTACTTATATCTTCTCTATATCCATGTTTTATGATTTAATGATATTGGATGCATTTCCTCTCTCTGTTTTCTGTTGTTGAACTGGAATAGTATTTAAGCATATCTTCTCCATATTAAATGGTTGATGTGTTATTTGTTATTCGAAGCATACCTTCTTTACATGGTGAACTGTTAAGAGAATTGCGCACATCTTCTCCATATGCACTATGTGGTGCCTGTATTTCCTTGACCTCAGACCTTGTCACTACGTCACTAAGGCTAGTCAGGTTAATTATTGAGTACATGTGGTCGGTTGTACTCATACTACACTTCTACAGCTTGCATGTAGATTTTGGTACTTAATCGTTGTGATAACATAAGTTGGCATTGAAGAAGTGACTACTTTTTGTATACGACTACCACTTATCCTAGGTAGTTTTGGATTCGTACCCAGTTCATGCATGATCGAAACAATATTGTACTTATTTTCATATCATCTTTATAAATCTAATTTTTAGTAGCTCATGAGTTGTACTACCAATCCTTGAGATATTGTATCGAGTTTCATCTATTTCAATTATTGATTACTTATGATTTTTATTAGAATTGTGTAACTATTGTATGGCTTATCTCATGGGTTGGGTTAGGTGCAATCACGACTAGGTGAAATTTTTGTTGTGACAAGTTGGTATAAGAGATCTAGGTTCATAGGTTTTACGAGTCATGAGAAATTGTCTAGTAATGTCTTGCGGATTTGTAGGATGACATCAATAGTTATCTTTGAGAGGCTACAGGGCATCTAGGAAAGTTCACATCTTTTTTTGCTTATCGTGTGACATTATTTCAACTTGAATCTTATATCTTTGATTTCTTTCTATTCAAGAATATGTGATATTAAACACTCGGTATCAACTATGCATCAATGGCTTGTAATGTCATGGATAAGTTTGGGGATGTTGTTCTCTGTTGTGGAGATAGGCTAGTCTGGATGACTAGATGCCATGTTTAAACTCCAGCTTGGGCTCGATAATTTTAGCTATGTGAGTATGTGCCTTTGGACTCCTATGTTCGCTAGTGTTGACGATCAATTTTAACCCTCCCTTTTACATTAATTTATTTATACATAATAATTTGCAATATATGATTTCAAAGCATTTCCAGTAATAAATATCTATTTTTTCAAATTAATCAAGCATTAGTTTCAAAGTTAAATACGTAATATTGACGTTATGTAGTTACAAATGTATTTACTATTTTAGGTTATTAAAAATAATTTCTATGTGAAGGTTTTATAATTAATTCAATAAATTATTTCTTCAATTTTTAGTTAATTAGTTTACTATTTCAAAGATTAAAAATTAATGTCCTAATTAAGTATTTTTACAAACAATTAGCTAACTGCAATAACCAGCAGTATTTAACAATTATAATTTTTACTATATTTTATTGAAATATTTAAGTTTATTTAAATTAATTTCAAAGGGGATAAAGACTATAAGGCTACGATTGCAATTCCTTAACTAATCACAAAGTGGCTATTACATAATTTTTTTAGCCCAAATAAAAAGCTCAATCCAATATTATCCAAACCAAACACCCATATAATTAGCCACCTTGGTGACCCGTGACACCCTCTCTTAGCCAATCAGAGCACGCCACGTCACTCGCCTCTCTCACTCACAAAGAAAGCACATTCAATCTGGGTCATCCGTCTATTTGATTGATGACCCACATTTTATCTTGTATTTATTCTTTAATTTAAAACACATCTTCAGGTTCATCTCAACCGTCAAAGCCTAAGGGATCAAGCGTTACATGTATTTTTTTCACTTTTCAATGTTAAAGTCCGAATTATCATGGTTTTTGGTCTAAAGATCCAACAGCCCAAATCTCTCTCACCCATTTTATCCATTCTAGTCTCACGACACGTGCGTTGCACGTGTATCAGAAGTTATGTAGTTCAATGAGTTTGTAAAAATTTATGATACTATTCAAACCAATAAAGTACAAGTTTTTGGGAATGTTCAGTTTATCCATTTATGGAATATTCTCTTAACATATGAAGATTAACTATCAAAGTGCAATTACATACATGCAATTTTTACTTTCACGTTTTTCAACTTTTTTGCGGTAAAAAGTTGTAATGAAGTATATCGCACTCAATATTTTTTGGTAGACGATATGAAAAATGGTCAAAACTATCCCTGAACTACAAGCTTTGCGCTAACTATATCTTTCATATGTATGCCGAAGTACCACATCTCCAGAACACTCTATAAAATGATTAAACTTGTTCACTTCTTCATTTATTGTACAGAATCAGCAAACAAATCAGTGCAAAAGAACATGAAAACTAACACATAGATAATTTGGTGAAGAAAAGTTAAGATTTCAAACATGTTACTTTAACAAAAAGAGGGAGACATTACCATGGGATTCTGATTTTTAAACACAACAATTAAACGACGCAACTATTTGAACTTTGGGGATATGATCGTTAAGAGGTAAGTTTTATCCCAATAGGCGTTTGTACCTACAACAGGTGTGTATTTGTAGTGTTTTGTTTTATTAATAAAAATAATTTAATAGGACAAGGTTAATTTCATAATTTGACATTTAACTTAAGGGCTTCCTGTTTTTAATATATTGTAGATAGATGGACTATCCCAACCCAAAAAGCCTAATCATTCTCTATTGACCTTGTCGCCCCATTTTCCCTTTTCTCTCTTCTTTCTATTGTCTTTCTATCCTCCATCAATCACAAGACATTGCACAAATCAATGCAAGGTCAACAAATCAACCATGAATTTATTCTTTCTATCTTCCCCGGCTGAGGATCTCGCTGATTTCTTTCCCGTTTCATCACACAAATTCTAAATCCTCAAAGCTTAACGGTAGACTCAAAGACGAAAGTTCAAATCACCTGGGTTCTATTATGACTTTTCAAATTGGCGCCTGAAATTACCGCTTGCCTCTTGAAGTCTATTAATCCTACTGCAAATTCCCCTTTTTCATCACAAAATTCAAACATCTAAATCATCAACTATACATGACTGTCTATATACCTCTAACAGGGTGTAGTATTATACGAATGAGGGTAATGGGCCCCGTCATACCCATATGTACACAATAGTATCGTACCAAAACTCAATAGCATCTCCGGATCAAATGGAGCACACCAGCTTTCGCTGAGCAAGGGTCCTAAGATGGGGGATCGTCAGCATGTCTACCTACACATGTGGGGATGAATTGCAGGCCCCCAAGCAATAGTATGAATAAAGTACCGAGTATGTATGGCATACAATTTAATATATAACATACATGAAAGAAACAGGGAGTAGAGGACTCCAGCTTTAAGTCTGAATATCTCTATGAATCATGAAACATTTGTAATGTCATGCATATGCGTTTAAATGTTATATCATGCATAGCTATATGCGTACATAACATCATCAAGCCTCTGAAGATATCCTATCATATAAATGTATACCAGCTGATCAGGTGGTGGTGTGTATATAACGCCATAACTTTTCCTCATATCCCATATACATATACTGTACGCATATATAATGCCATCTGGTCATGATTCAATATACATGTATAAATGTATGCAATGCATAATGAACTAAGTTAATAGGATCTCTCGGGATGTCATGCGACCCATGAATAGACAATATGGTAGTAAAACGTATGGGGAATCTATAAAATAGGCAACCCTAGTACTTCTAAGAATAGAATCATTTATGAAAGTTGTGTGCTTGCTCGTTTCGTTGTATCATATGGATCATGCCAAAAGGAAATAAAGGATAGCCTTAACATACCTCAAGTCGTCATTACAGCTCAAAAACAACATTAGGAAAACTAGCACGCCAACCCTATCAGTAATAAATACATGTACAACTTAGATGCCACTAGTATATCACACATCTTAAACGATAACTCAATTCTAAAACAAAACGGGAAGCATTTCCCCTGATTTTACTGCTCCCTCAAGCCTACTATAGGCGAAATACAAACATATACAATCAGCAACCCAAAACCAACCTAATTACAATTCGGGACCTTCAAGACAACAAAAATCCCAAATATACCATAACACACCAAATCAACAAGTTATCAATTAGCCTGAAACTTCAACGATGAGCGAACATGAGTGGACTACAAAACAGTCCACTAAAAGTTAAATACATCAAACTCTTGGCTTCAGATCACCGTCCCATGAGTGCTAACAATTAGGAAACAAATTTATCAACCTTCCTTGATATTTAAACACTTAAATACAGAAATTAGACATTTTCTTAACTATGAGGTACCTTCCAAAACTCCAACTACACAGAAAAAGAGAAGCGGTGTAATGGTACTTACGTCGAAGGGATCGTTCTAATGTTATGGCTTCTCGATATCATACCTGGGATGTTAATATTCTTTTAAACCCTATTATGGGGATCAAGGGTAGGTTTTATGGTGTTCTCTGGTTGGGTACTATGTAAAAATGAAGAGATATATGAGTTAAGACCTATATATCAACTTTTGAAAAGTCAAAGAGGAGCTAGCTTGGCACCCTAGCAGTGGCCCATTTTCCGACGCTTATATCTTTTTATCTGGATGTCATATGAATGAACAGATAAGAGTCTTAGAATCTATATTTCAATAAATTCAATTTGTTATATAATACTTCCAAGAATACCTCATATATCACACGAAATTTATTTCTCAAAAAGTTGTATTACAAGGAAAATCCTTAGTCGGTTGTTCCGCAACATAAATCTGAGTTTTCCCAAACTTCATATTTTCAATACAAACATAATATACAGTCATATTATGACTTTACACTAATTTCAATCATTATCAACAAGTCTCATATTTATTATATGTCACCTTGGGACGCACAAGGTGTAACAATATCCCCTTTAGAAACATTCGTCCTCGAATGTTAAACTCCTAGAGGTCTGTAGAAATTTTGGAAGATTCTCCTCTGTAATGGCACCACTACCAACTTGTTGGACATAAAAACCAAAAATACAAAGCCACACAGGGTCAAAATCATCAATAACACGAATGGCCTTACACGACCAATGGCAATACCATATATGTACCTAAAGGTTGCGATGTCTCAGTCCAATCCTCCTCCGGAAGAGGAAACAAGTGAGGATACTTGGACTTCATGTCTTCTTCAGCTTCCCAAGTCGTTTCTCCACAATATTGTTCCTCCAAAGTACTTTAACCGAGATGCATCTTTAGTTCTCAATCTCCGAACCTGTCTATCTAGTATAGCAATGGGAGCTTCCTCATATGATAGTTACTTTGTGACCTAAACATCATCAACTGGAATTATTCTAGAATGATCTCTGATACACTTACAGAGCATAGACACATGAATAACTGGATGTATTGACTCAAAGTTTGAAGCCAAGACCAACTCGTATGCAACCTGGCCTACTTTGCATGTTATCTTATAAGGTCCAATGTACCGAGGGCTAAGCTTTCCTTTATTATCGAAACTCATAATTCCTTTCACCAGTGATACCTTTAGGAATACCCAGTCATCTACCCGAAACTCCAAGTCTCTTCGTCGATTATCTGCACAGGACTTCTGACAACTCTGAGCTGCTAATAGCATTTCTCGTATAAGCTTAATCTTCTCAAATGTCTATTGTAAAAACTTTGGTCCTACTAACTTAGTTTCCCCAACCTTGAACCATCCGATAGGTGACCGACACTTCGGTCTGTAAAGAGCTTCGTATGGAGCCATCTGAATGCTAGAATGGTAGTTATTATTATATGCGAACTCAATAAGCAGAACATGATCATCCCAGCTATCCCTGAAGTCTATCACGCAAGCCCGTAACATATCCTCAAATGTCTGAATAGTACACTCAGCCTGACCGTCTATCTGGGGATGAAATGTTGTACTAAGACTTACTTGAGATCCCAATCCTTTTTGGAAGGACCTCCAGAAATTAGATGTAAGTTGAGCACCTCTATTTGAGATAATAGGTATAGGTACACCATGAAGTCGTACCATATCCTTAATGTAAAGCCTTGTATAATCCTATGTTGAATACATAGTCTTGACGAGCAGAAAATTGGCTGGTTTTGTAAGTCTATCAACAATCACCCATATAGAATCAAACTTATGTTGGGTACAAGGTAAGCCTATGATGAAATTAATTTAATTACTTCCCATTTCCAAGTCGGAATCACTATAGCCTACAATAATCCACCGGGGTTCCGATGCTCAATCTTAACATGGTGACAATTCGGGAATTGAGCAACAAACTCTGCTATATCCTTCTTCATTTAGTCCCTCCAATATACTTCCCTGATATCATGATACATCTTCATCACCCCTGGATGAACAGAATCACGAGAATAGTGAGTTTCTCCCATAACCTGCTGGCGTAACCTTGCCACATTAGGAACACATAATTGATCTCGATACCTGAGGACTCCATCTCTTGTAATCTCAAATTGTGTCTTCTCCTTTTGAGGGGTTGTATCTCTATAATGAGCTAGCACATGATCCTCATACTGGAGTTCCTTCACTTCAGTTACTAAAGAGGATGTTGTCGTATCCTGAATAGTAACTCTGATATCACCTAAATCTAGTACGAACTCAAAGATTAGCTAGGTCATGAATCTCACGGGCTATCTCACTATTCTTTGGCTATAAATATGATAGGCTACCCACAGATCTACAGCTAAGGGCGTCAACTACTATATTTTCCTTCCCTGAATGGTATAAAATATCAACATCATAGTCTTTCTGTAGCTCCAACCATCGCCTCTGACATTAATTCATCTCCTTTATCTTGAAGACATATTGAAAGCTCTCATGATCCGTATCGATATCAACACAGATTCCATAAAAATAGTGCCTTCACATATCTAGTGCATGAATTAGCACGGTTAACTCTAAATCGTGGGTTGGGTAATTCTTCTTGTGCTATCTTAGTTGTCTTGAATCATAAGCTACAACCTTGCCATGCTGCATCAGTACACAACCCAATCCAATGCCCGAAGTGTCACAATAGATAGTATAACCATCGGTCCCCTTTGGGAGTGTCAAAACCGGTGTTGAGGTTAATGTCATGCCCCAAATCCGAGGGGTGCGGCCGGCGTTCAACCCAGTAAACCCGACTGAGCAAGACTGATAGGTCTTATTCTACCCAGCTAATTCGTGATAAAGAGCAGGTGAACTCCACTAATCACACTATGTAAATATATCATTAACAACACTCATTTTTGTTTCTATTAGTAGTTCAGCCATAATAACCAGGTTATTACAATTATTAGATATAAAGAAAACATATTCGCCAAATACCAACGTTTTCCAATCAAATTCCAATACCCGACACCACCCACAACCTGTCTATGGAGCCTCTAAATACAAATGAAGAGAGATATGGAAATGCCGGCAACAAGGCTCCAGCTAACCTCAAATGAAAAGTACACGACAACCAAATGACAGGACCCCGAAATGGAGTGCGAATCACCAAGTTAGCTAGAAGGCACATACTGCTATCGCTGATCATTGCTGCCTACTGTGGAAACACTTGCATCCATTAAAGATGCAGCGCCCCCGAAAAAAGGGACGTTAGTACTGTCGAATAGTACTAGTATGTAAAGCTAAAAATCATCTTTCAAGATAGAATAACCGTACAAGAAAAGGAAAGCCATGTAAACAATCCAGTCACAATCAATAACATCAAAATACCCAAGTGAAACCTAACGATTGTCAACGTACAGAAGTAACTCACATCTCCTTATAAAGATAAATAATGCAATAAGAGGAATTCAATAATTCAATGAGAAACATAAGCACCGTCATAACATCAATTAAGTAATCACACAAGCTTTCAGGAGAATCATTTTTAACTTAATCTTGGTCATCACTAGCATTAACATCTCGTTACTCATATCACCACCGTACTTTTATACGGATTCCGATCACGACCCGATCGAATAGGTCGTCTCCCTTGGAGACATGTTTCCACAATGCCATTTTCTTTTTCAATTTCAATTCAATTAATAACATAGCACAAAACAACCATGTGTGCAGCATGGTGTCCGATCACGGCCCGATCGGCTAGGCCGTCTTACTCAGGACATTTCTATTTTCATCAATCATCTCATTTCTCATTGTGCACATAAATTTCAAGTCTTCTAGTGCTGGTGACCACATCATTAATTCATACCCGGCACTTTTCCCAATTTGATAGGTCAATTTATTTCCATATATTTCACATGAATATCAATTTCATCAACAAGTCGTGTGGTTCAAAACATTAAATACACATGAGGGAAAACACGAATCATGGGCATATAGAGACTGTCACATTACTTTGCAATTTAACATATTTTCCATAACATCAATACTTCACCAAGTTACAACATAGCATCGTGGGAGAACTTGAATGCATATGGCACATAAGGTCTTACAACAAAAATACGTTTGAAATGTTATTTCCTTCATCAATAATGATTAAGGCTTACACAATATATAGGGGATCACCATAGAGGTTAGATTCCTATGAAGATGGGGTTTTAACCATACATACCTCAAAGAGCTTTTAGGCAAATTCCACTTTTAGAATTTATCTTAAATAGTTGTCTTGAGGCTCGTCTCGTAATCCATTTCATATATGTATATTCTCCTTCGGCACAAATACATATACATATATATATGTGTGTGTGTGTGTGTGTGTGTGTGTGTGTGTGTTACCCACACTCCATATCCCCCAGTTCATTTAGCTTATTTTCAAGTATCTTTATAGTCTATCATCGGCTAAACACACTCAATCAAGGCATTTAGTGCACATATGGGAATCTAGGAGTAATAATCATATCGAGTTTTTCCTCACCCAATTGGTATACTAGTTTTCATTTAGAATACGACCTAAAGCCATACCATTTTAGTAAGCAAACCATACTTTAAACCTCTATCTTTTGGTAATAATATCATTCGAATAATCAAGTTTACAAGTTTATACGGGATAACCCGAAACGTTGAACTAGCAATTTGGGCCGATCATGCTTAAACTTACGGAAACATTATGGAATTGAATTGCGAGAGATGAAGCTTAGCCAACATACCTGGTTGAGCTTTCCTTATGTTTCTAAATACACCAAAACCTCTAGCAATAATAATCTATATGTAGATAGCAAAAATTTATTAATAATTAGGAAGATTTCCCATGGTTTAACTCTCATATTAATTGCGTCAAACACCTAACATGTGAAAGAGATTACAAGGTCCGAAAATGGAAATTCCTTTTTCCCTCAACCAATTTTAACAAGAACTACCCAAATTAGTTCATTAATATCACATACTACAACTTAGTGCCACATGCATGGCCTATTCCTAATCTCCACAACATATTTGAACCCTTAACCTCTTGCATGCAAGTTTTGGAAATAGGACTTACCTAGATGGAGGACAATGTAGTCGCTATCTTCCTTGATTCTTGAAGACTTGAGCAAGATTTGGTGATTGGAATGCTAGGTTCCCTCTTTCTCTCTCTAAAATGCTCTCACATCTCTCTAGATTTAGTATAAAATAGCCCCAAATGAATCCTCAAAGCTTATTGATCAAAGTGGGTTCGGATATGAAAATTTTCAAAAATGACCCCCGAAGTCAATTATGAGGTGCAATTATGCTATAGCATAATCGATATGTGGGCAGCATATCATAACTTTGTTTAGGAATGTCCAAATGACAAACGAGTTGAAGAGTTAGAAACAAGACTCGAAGAACTTTCATTTGGTAGGTTGTTCATCACATAAAATCTTATATATATATATATATATATATATGCTCGTTCAAA
Organism: Nicotiana knightiana; assembly: GCA_005239525.1. NCBI lineage: Eukaryota > Viridiplantae > Streptophyta > Magnoliopsida > Solanales > Solanaceae > Nicotiana > Nicotiana knightiana. The sequence goes on along the minus strand of ML418846.1, from coordinate 34,475 downwards.
GTGTGAACCTGTGCGAACTCATTTGAAATTTTAGCCTATTATGTAATTTTCCATCTTGACTTAGACTTAGGCCTCTCCTTGGACCCCACATTACTTATTATATTACTTATATACTTACTTACCATATCCAATTCATTTACATCATATTTATAGCACATAAAATATTATAATTAGCCTACCGGGCACCCCAAAATCTTAATATTTAGCAAAACTTTCTGGGGCCTCACATTCTCCCCCGCTTAGGATCATTCGTCCTCGAATGGGAGGCAGTGTCCGCCCCAAACACCTAACATAACATATCATTTTTGTAACCTACCTCAAGCCCCTGTATTTTGACTAACTCCCAAACTTTTCAAAAATTTCGGTGGCATCTCCGTTGTAACTAGGCGTATCCACCTGCCAGTGAACCACCAAAACCATCCTAACAACACATCCACAACTCGACAATGCACCGTAATGTATATATCCCAAAAACTAATCTCAGCATTACAAGCACTACCTTATAATAATACTTGTACATGGACTGCACATTTTTATATCATAACACCTATAAGGTATCTTTCAATTCAAACCCAATTGTTATACAATCAAGAGAAAATATTTTCTTTCCACGACAATTTCGGCCTTCAAGGTGGCCTGTTAGACTTACAGACTTCTCCATAACGGAAACAATCTCAACCTCCAAACTTATCTAACAAGGATGACAGCTAGATACCTCGCATAAGCTAACTATCCATTAACTTCACCTTCAATAATTTCCACTAGAATGATACACAAAGGATCTCCAACTACCTTCTTAGACATAAACATATGAAAACACAAAATACATGGGGAATAACTATGGGGAAACATCATACTCCTAGTGCGGCCTCATGTGAAATGCACTTACGTAACCTTAATTATCAATTCAGATAACATCTTAAGGGGTAAATATTGAGAATAACTTGTTCACCCTCCTAAATTCTAAATCTCTACGCGAACACCCACAATAAACCTTTGATGACCTTCAACGATTACTCTAAGATGTGCTATCTTAAATTGAGCATAAAATTACCTATCGAATATATGCGATCACAGGGTGACGCTTCCTCTTTGACCTATTTGAACCTTCAATACCTAATATATTTAATTCAATAAGGAACAATAGAGTTCAAGATTGGGCCGAAATTACTTAGGAATCCCTTAAGGTGCTTAGCATAGTATTTCCGGGGGTTATATGCTAAGAGACACGAGGATTACTACTAACGATGCCGACATGGTTAATCTTTGTGACGGCATCAATTATTAGACAAATGAGGCACAAAGGTAACTAAAGATATGACAACTTGTCTTCTGAATCAGTATGCTTATGGTATGTGCAGAAACCTGGAAGCATCTAATCTCAACCCTTTACGAGTGAAACCATATATCTAGGACATCTTAATATGGGGAAGACCTCATGTATTAGTTATAGGGGTTTTAATGGTTAACATGATGCTCTGGGGGGAGGGGGGGAAGAAAAATAAAACTCCTATCCACCTAAGGAGGTGTAATGCCAAGGGTAGAAAAACTCCTCGCACATGACGATGACGTAATCGATGATTCTAGAAGCCGAGTGCGCAAAGGCAACGGAACACAATAAGACAGCATAAAATGATCATGGAAAGTTTGCAGCTGTTTATAATGAGTTCTCCATAGACCTTGACTCGAGATGTATCTAGATGCTAATGAAAGACAGGAAAACATAAGAAGTAGGCATTGTGTTAGGATATCTCCTATAGGTGAATTTAGTCTTGACGGAGAGCCTATTAAGGGTCCTTATGAGAAACGAAGTGTTATAGTGACACATAGGAGGACACGTTCTCTCATTTTTATCGAACAACTGTTGGGAAACTAGCTCAATGAATTCACTAACCGAGGAACACAATTAACACATGTTGTGGAGGTGTAAAGAGAAGATAAACATTTCTTATGTGTTGGACATGCTTCTACTATGTTAACTCCCAACTGCAATACAAGACCACGTCGCGAGCAATCACAATACTAGGAATAAAGTGAGCTACTTACTAAGGGATTTCCCAAGCGGATACGGAAGTTATACTAAGATGGAGACACACGATCTTCCTATGATTGGTATGTGAGGATCTCAATTTTCAAAGAGACTTTATGCACACGACGACCATTTCAATTGACATGCACTCATATGATAGGTGTTAATGCATTCTCTTATGTTAGTAGACAGTGAGAAGGTTTCATGATGATATTCGCAAGAGAGTAGAGTGACTATTCAAATCATGTAAGCCATATACACCCGTGAGAAGAAGAGTGACTCGAGAATGATCAACAACACTAGGATGATTTACATGGAACTTGACACCACATAGGTAAACCTTACGACGGTTCATGCATAGGCACAAGTGAGTAGATGTCGTCCATCTAAATAAATAAAAATTGTAAGGAATTCATCAGGTATAGTCCTTTGTTGAGAATTTGGGAAAGCAAGTGTGAAGTATTAATCCTAGAGTTATAACTCAATTCACGGACATAATTATAGAACTTAATCCCACAAGAGGATGTAAATAAGAGAATTTGTGATAGAGTGGATTCACGAATAATATGTCTCGTTCAAGGAGTAGGTGCATGCAATATTTTGTGACTCAACATCTTATTAAGACCATGATTATGGAAACTCTTAAATATGGATGTACATATACAACAAGGAAAATTTTGTGTTGTCCATAAGGATGTACTAAGGAGTGACTTACTTGGTGACTTTAGGTTGATAGGGAAATAACCTAATCGATGCCCTTCGATTCCACATCCCTAACGTACATTGGTAACATACTGATATACTACATGATCTGGTGGTGTAGTGACATTAATAGGAACAAGGGTACTCCCCTTAACACCAAGTTCTACCAATCCCTCCATGGCTCGATACATTCTCCTAACAAACTCCTGGGCAATCTCCCTCAGATTTAATGGTTGGGTCACTCCCTCCTTACTATTTCAAAGTCATGAATTACTCATCTTGAGATTAAGACATAGCGAGGAAATTAGCTCTCTATCTTGAGTTCTACCGCACGATCTGGAGTATCAAAGAAGGGTGAAATTCCCAAATTTCCAAGTAGCCTCCTAACTATAGATGTGATCGACAACACACCGATAAGAAGGAATCTACTAGACATGGCTCTGAGACATCCTAGGACACTTCAAAACCTTAGGATCTGACACCAGGTTTGTCACGCTCGAAAACCGAGGGGCGCGACTGGCGCTCAATCGAGTAAACCCGACTGAGCAAGCCTTATAGGTCTTATTCTACCCAACTAAATCGTGAATAAAGTGGAGGTGAACTCCACTAATCATATTTTATAAATATATCATTAACAACTTTCATTTTTTTTTTCCATTAGCTGTTCAGCCATAATAACCAGGTTATTACAATTATTAGATGTAAAGGAAACATATTCTCCAAATATCAACATTTTCCAATCCAATTCCAATACCTGGCACCACCCACAACCTGTCTATAGAGCCTCTAAATACAACTAAAGAGAGATATGGAGATGACGGCAACAAGGCTCCGGCTATACCTCAAATGACAAGCACACGACAACAAAATGACAGGACCCCGAAATGGAGTGGGGATCACCAAGTTAGCTGGACGGAACATACCGCTATCGCTGATTGCTTCCGCTTACTGTGGAAACACCAACATCCATTAAAGATGCAGCGCCCCCCGCAAAAGGGACATTAGTACTGTCGAATAGTACTAGTATGTAAAGCTATAAATCATCTTTCAAAATAGAATAACCTTCCAAGAAAAGGAAAGCCATATAAACAATCCAGTCATAATCAATAACATCGAAATGCCCAAGTGAAACCTAACGATTGTCAACATACAGAAGCAACGCACATCTCCTTAAAAAGATCAATAATGCAATAAGAAGAATTCAATGAGAAACATAAGCACCATCGCATCATCAATTAAGGAATCACACAAGCTTTCAAGAGAATCATTTTTAACTTTAGCTTGGCCATCACTATCATTAACATCTCATTACTCATATCACCACCGTTCTTCTTTACATAGTCCAATCACGACCGGATCACCTAGGTTGTCTCCCTTGGAGACATGTTTCCACAATACTAACTTCTGTTTCAATTTCAATTCGATTCATAACACATCACAAGACCACCATGTGTGTGGCATGGTGTCGGATCACGGCCCGATCGGTTAGGCCGTCTTTCTCAAGACATTTCTATTTTCCTCAATCATCTCATTTCTCATTGTGCACATATATTTCAAGTCTTCCAATTCTAGTGGCCACAATCATTAATTCATAACCGGCACTAGGCCCCATTTCATAATTCAATTCATTTCCACATATTTCACATCAATATCAATTCATCAACAAGTCGTTCGGTTCAAAACATCAAATACACATGAGAGCAAACACGAATCATGGGAATATAGAGATTGTCACATTCCTTTGCAGTTTAACATATTTTCCATAGCATCAATATTTCACCAAGTTACAACAAAGCATCGTGGAAGAACTTGAATGCATATGGCACATAAGGTCTTATAACACAAATACGTTTGAAATGTTATTTCCTTCATCAATCAAGATTAAGGCTTACACAATTTATAGGGTAGCACCATAGAGGTTCGAATCCTAAGAAGAGGGGGTTTTAGCAATACATACCTCAAAGAGATTTTAGGCAAATTCCACTTTTAGAAGTTATCTTATATAGTTGTCTCGAGGCTCGTCTCGTAATCCATTTCATATATGTATATTCTCCTTTGGCACAATTATTTATATATATATATATATGTTACCCACACTCCATTTCCCCCAGTTCAATTAATTTGTCTTCAAGTATCTTTATAGTCTGTCATCAGCTAAACACACTCAATCAAGGCATTTAGTACACATATGGGCATCTAAGAGTAATAAGCATATCGAGTTTTTCCTAACCCAATTGGTATACTAGTTTTCATTTAGAATACGACTCAAAGCCATACCCTTTTTAATAAGCAAACAATACTTTAAACCTATATCTTTTGGTAATAAGCTCATTCGGAATAATCAAGTTTATAAGTTTATACAACCCAAAACGTCAAAACTAGGTATTGGGGCCGATCATACATAAACTTACGGAAACATTATGGAATTCAATTGCGAGAGATGAAGTTTAGCCAACATACCTAGTTGAGCTTTCCTTAAGTTTCTATAATACACCAACACCTCTAGAAATAATAATCTATAAGGACATAGCGAAAATCGTTTAATAATTAGGAAGATTTCCCATGGTGTAACTCTCTAAGGAATTGCATCAAACACCTAGCATGTGAAATAAATTACAAGGTCAGAAAATGGAAATTCCTTCTTCCCTCCACTAATTTTAACAGGAACTACCCAAATTAGTTCATTAATATCACATACTACAACTTAGTGCCACATGCATGGTCTATTCCTAATCTGCACAACATATTTGAACCCTTAACCTCTTGCATGCAAGTTCTGGAAATGGGACTTACCCAGATGAAGGACAATCTAGTGGCTATCTTCCTTGATTCTTGAAGACTTGAGCAAGATTTGGTGATTAGAAGGCTAGGTTCCCTCTTTCTCTCTCTAAAATGCTCTCACCTCTCTCTGGATTTATTATAAAATAGCCCCAAATGAATCCCCAAAGCTTATTTATCAAAGTGGGTTCGAATATGAAAATTTCCAAAAATGACCCCCGAAGTCAATTATGTGGTACAATTATGCTATAGCATAATCGATATGTGGGTAGAATACTTGTAGCATAATCATTATGCGATAGCAAAATCAATTATGCGACAGCATAATCAATATGTGACAGCATAATATTTTTCTCGACTCTGCTTCACTATGTGACGCGTATGCGGTCCACGGAGTCATTTTGCCATCGCAAAATTGATCGCAAATTCAACGTTTGGTAGTTTGATCATAACTTTGTGTAGGAATGTCAAAATGATGAACGGTTTGAAGAGTTATAAACTAGACTCGAAGGCCATTCATTTGATAGGTTTTTCATCACATAAAACCTTATTTATATTTGTATATGATCGTTCAAAGTGTGGACTTGTGCAAACTCATTTGGAATTTTAGCCTATTATGTAATTTTCCAATTTGACTTAGACTTAGGCCTCTCCTTGGACCCCACATTACTTATTATATGAATTATAAACTTATTTACCATATCCAATTCATTTACATCATATTTATAGCATATAAAATGTTATAATTAGCCTACCTGGCACCCCGAAATCCTAAATTACTTAGCAAAATTTTTCGGGGCCTTACAGTCAATCTATCCCTCAATGCCTGGAAACTCCGCTCACAAGGATTAGTTGAATCTTAATTGAATTCAGAGTAAACATTGTTAATGGTTCTAGAAGAGAAGAAAACCCATCTACAAATCTCCTGTAATAACCTGCCAAACCCAGGAAGCTATCCGTCGGTGTTGTAAGGACCATAAATTTTTCTTGCTTAAAAACAATGCCCGAATGAGTCTCCGAGTTGTTTTTATTGTGGAAATCCTTGAAACGGACCTAAATTGAGTAGGTGTTATGCGATGCACTATGCGATCAAATAACGTGTATGCGGACCGCATAATGGTCGCATACACGGGCAGATCACTGCCCCATTTGAGGTCAACTATGTGGTCCAATATGCAATCGCATTTCAGTTCTACAGACCGCATAGATGTCGCATTGTTGCCTTTTATTTTGGGAGGGATGTTATGCGACGCATTATGCAATCGCATAACGTGTATGCGGACCGCACAATGATCGCATACCTGGGCACTGTGTTTTGAATTTTGGCCCATCTTGAGGGCCATTATGCGGTCGATTATGCGGACCGCATGTCAGGAATGCGATCGCATTCTCGACATTATTCTTGTGTCGGGCCCTATTTTCTAATTTTTAAAAGCCGACCCCAGTTCATTAAAATACCCCTTCCCTTCATTTTTAACCATTTTCTGATATATTAGAGAGAGGAAAGAGTGGGTTCTAGAGAGATAAAGTCCCAACTTCATCAAATTGATCTTCCTTCATCACTCAAGATTGGAACTAATCAAGTAAGACACAAATTTCTTCACACTAAGAGGTAAGCTTCTACCTCATTAACCTTAATTTCAAGGTTTTTGTTAAAATTAAACATGGGTAGGATAGTTCATAAAGATGGGGTTAATAATCTTGCATGCATGTACCCAATTTATGATAATCTAGTAAAGGAAAATAGGTTGGAGTAACCTTTCACTAAAAAAAGGGTTATTTAATCTAAAGGAACACCTAGTATTTAATAGAAAACTCAAATTAGTTCAAGACATGTTCGTGTTTCCTAATTCTAAGTTTAAATGTGCCGCATTGTGAATTAGATTGAAGTGCTAGTCGGTCCGGTGATTTAAGAGTAAAAGCTAGAAAGGGATTTCGACCCTAGGTCTGTATGACTAACTTTAACCTTTGTAGAATCCCCTTGTTGGGTTCGGGCATACGGCATGTGTACCTTGTTGAAAATATGTGAATTGATTGTTCAAATGTGTTGATACTTAAGATTCTGCTCTCTGATTGTCCTAGTTGATTGTCATATTATCGTGCTATATGACGTTGTGAAAGGTGTATTGATGTGCCTGTCTTATTATGTTCAAAGCTCATAAGTGCTCGAGAGTATCGATATGAAAGTATAGTGTTAATGAATGAAAGATTGTTGATGTGCCCAAGTGTGGGAATATATATAATGGCTAAAAGTTGTACGTGGAAAGTAATGGAAAAAGGGTACTGTGAAATGATGTAAATGAGTTGAACGATTATGGAAACACCGTCTACATGAATTACTGCTTGGTGAGAACTATGGTGGCTTGGGCCCAAATAAATAAATTGTTGATATGAACTTGTGTTCCTTGAAATGTTGATTCTTGTGATGTGATTGTTTGTGGTTGATTGTTACAAAATATGATTGTCGGGTGGGATCGGGTTGAGCGCCGCAACACGAACTAATAAGGATAATGAGATGTGAGGTAATAAGAGTGGTCGAGGGAATAAGGGAGGCCGAGGTAATAAGGACGGAATGTGATCGTTATCACTATCGAAATGAAAAATCGGGGAAACTCTTGAATATGGTAATGTTGAAAGGGGAAAAGGAGAGATTGTGAAACTTGATGATTTCGTTGATCTTTTCCATGTGCATTGACTGATTAGTTCTATTATTGTTTCTTACTTGTGTATTGTTTGATTGTACTTGGGATAAAGCTTGTTCATACATACTAGTACCATTCCACAGTACTAACGTCCCTTTTGCCGAGGGCGCTACATTTTCTTATATGAATGTAGGTTGTTTTACAGCAGGTAATTCAGCCCACCGTCAGTAATGCCTCCTCTCCTTTCCCTCAGCTATTCCGGTGAGCCCCACTTCCTCCCGGGGGCACGTGTGGCTCATGTCACCTTATTTTGAGTTTATGGTGTATTGTAAGGTATAGCCGGGGCCTTGTTGCTGGCAAGTAGTATATAAATATTTTGTACTCGTAGAGGCTCCGTAGACACAATGTAGGTAGTATACACATGTATTTTGGGCAAGTATTGGTACGGTTCAGAAATCGTGGTCCACGTTGTTAATGTTGTATGTATTTTGTAAGTATTTGGTATCATGTGTTAGTAATGATAAAAAGTAGAAATGAATTCAAGTTGAAAGTTCATGCTTAAGTTATAAATGGCTATTTTACTTGAATAATGTATATTGAAATCCTGGGGTAACGCGTGGGATAGGAAAGGCAAATCAGGTTCACTTGACCGGGTTCATTCGATCAGGTGACGGTCGCGCCCCTCGATTTTGGGGCGTGGAAGGTGTCTTGGGTCTAGGCCAAGTCTTCATTACGTCAATCTTTTGTGTATCAACACAAATTCCGTCATATGATATAGTATGTCCACGGAAATCTACAGAATTCAACAAGAATTCACATTTAGTGAATTTTGCATACATCTAAAGAAGGTAGTTGGAGATCCATCTATCATCGAGTCGGCATTAATGAAAAGTTATCATATGAAAAGGTTCCGACTGCTATTCTTTATAGGCAAGTCCGTAGGTTGAGAAACAAAGAGGTCGCTTCGGTTAAAGTATTATGGCGGAGTCAACAAGTCGAAGAAGCCACGTGGGAAGTGGAAAATGAAATGACAGAGAAATATCCCCACTTGTTTGAATAAGTCCGATAGTGGTTTTAAAAGGTGTCATCTCGAAGCAATTACATTGGTGTCAAATTTTGTGCAAAAACACTTCACTCCCCTAATTACCCTATTATTGTGACTTCTCAAACTTTGTGCCATAAATGTATATGTTGTTGTGATTAGTTGGATCGTGTGAAACTCATTGTAATAGCTGAATTATGTGCAACTCATTGTAATAGTTGAATTATGTGCAAATTTATGGAGTTAACTGAACTATGTGTGGCTTGTGGAAGTAATTGAATTATATGCAACTTGTTGAAATGAACGGATTATGTGCAAGTTGATAGAGTAACTAAAAATGTGTGGAATTGGTTAAAATGTGTCTCAGGGGATCTCTAACAGTTAGATAGTCCTAATTACAAAGGAAACTCTGGCGAAATTTTCAGGAAATATCGGAGTTAGTAAAAAATTGGGGGTTGGCATGTTTGGTGTTCTCTTAATTAAGTGATTCCCCTATCCTCACTCGAGGACGAATGATTAAGTGGGGGAGGATGTAAAGGCCGATAAAATTTCTTAACTAAAAACAATGCCCGAATAGGTCCCCATGTTGTTATAATTGTGGAAATTCTTAAAACGGCCCTTTTTGAAGTAAAAAGCACCCCGGGACTTGAAAGATGAAATTTTCCAGAATTGCGCAGATCTGCGGACCACTATGCGATCGCATATCAGGTATGCGGGCCACATAGTGGTGGCATACCTGGACAGCCTGTTGTCTAATTTGGGGACAGCTATGTGGCCCAAGATGCGATTGCATTTTGGGAATGCATAGTGCATAGCTGTCGCATCCTTGCACCTCCATTTTTGCGTAGGAGGTTATGCGACGCACTATGTGATCGTATAACAGGTATGCGGACTGCATAGTGGTCACATACCTGGGCAGTCTAGTTCCCATTTTGGCACATTTGAGGGCCATTTATGCGACAAGAATGCGGACTGCATAAAAGGAATGCGATCACATTCCTGACCGCATTTCCTACTTCGGGGCTTCTAATTTCTAATCTTAAAACCCGACCCCCAGTTTAATAAAACACCCCACCCCTTCATTTTTAAAGACTATCTGATCAAAATAGAGAGAAGTGAGAGTGGGTTATAATTAGAGAAGTCCTCATCTTCCCCAAATTGGTCCTCCATCTCTACTCAGGACTGGAATTAATCGAGTAGTTATCATCTTCTTCACCATGAGAGGTAAGTCTTCATCCCATTTCCCCAAATTCTCAGATTTTAGTTAGAATAGAATACACATATATTGGTTCTTGAAGAGGAAAGTTAAGTCCTTGCATGCATGTGAATAATCTACTATAATCTAGCAAAGGGAAGTTGGCTAGGGCAACCTTTCACTAAAAAGGGGGCTAGTTAATCTAAAGGACCACATAGTATTTGATAAAATGCCCAAATGAGTTCAAGGTTCCTAACTCTAAGTTTGAATGTATCACATTGTAAATTAGATTGAAGGCGTTAGAAGTTCAGGTGATTTGGGATACAAATTAAAGGGAAATTCCAACTCGAGGTATGTATGGCTAACTTTAATCATTGTTGAGTCACCTTGTTGGTGTCCGAGCATTTGGTATGAGTCCCTTTCTTGTGAATATGTGAAATGATAGTTCTAAGGTGTTGAGGAATAAGATTTTGTTCTGTGATTGTCTTAGTTGATTTTCATGCCACCATGCTATGTGAGATTGTGAAAGGTGATTCTTTGTGCCTACTCTATTATGTGCAAAACAAGTTAAATGCTTGAACATATTGGGATGAAAGGATGTGCTACTAAATGAAAGAAATGATAAAGAACCCATTGTTGAATTTATCTAAGTTCTAAAGGGTGTGTAGTAAATGATGGGAAGGAATTATAGATTGATTTAATTGAGCTAAACGAATGTGGAAATACCGTATGTGACTCACTGTTTGGTAAGGATTATTGTGCCCTTGATTCCTTTTGGTTATTGGTTGTTATAAATTTATACACTTGATGATGAAAATCCTTGTGATTAATTGTTGGTTGTTGTTTCTATCAAATGTTATTGTACGGTGGGATCAGGTTGTGCGCTGCAACAGAAGAACTAATGTTGAGAATAAATAAGGGTGAAATGTGATTGTACGGTGGGATCGGGCTGCGTGTCGCAACAGAAGAAATAAGGTTAAGAACAAATAAGGGTGAAATGTGATTGTACGGTGGGATCGGGTTGCGCGCCGCAATAGAAGAAATAAAGTTGAGAAGTAATAAGGGTGAAATGTGATTGTACGGTGGGATCGGGTTGCACGCAGCAACAGGGGAACAATTGAAATAAGAAACTGTGGAAACATCATTCGTGATTCTCTGTATCTCTGTGAAATATTTGTTTGGGTTTCCTTTACTGTCTTTTATATGTGTATTGTTTGATTTTACTTAGAGTAAAATTTGTTCATACATACTAGTACTATTCAATGGTACTAACGTCCCTTTTGCCGGGGCATTACATCTTTTATATGGATGTAGGTGGTTCTATAGTAGCTAGCTCTGATAGCCGAGAGTGGTGTCTCCTCTTCATCCCTTCGGTGGTTCTGGTGAGCCTCATTCCCTCTCGGGCCCGTGTGTAGACTGCATCATTCTCTTTTGCATATGTTATGTCTTTAAAGGTATAGTCGGGGCCTTGTTGCCGGAAAGTCTATGTAAACTCCTAGTACACTTAGAGGCTCCGTAGACATAATGTGGGTTGTGTATATATATATATTTTGGGCACTATTTGTATTTACTCGTAATCGTGGACCGAATCGGAAATGTTGTATGTAGTTTGTATGTTTCGAAATTATCAAAGGCTGAAATGGATAAAAGGAGAAATGAAATTAAGTTGTAAACTCATGCTTTGAATTTAATTTGCAATTTCATGTGAAATATTGTATACTATAAACACAGGGTAACGCGTCGAGAAAGAAAGGTAACCCAGGTCCACTTGAGCGGGATCTTCTGGTAAGGAACCGGTCTCGTCCCTCAGTTTTGGGGTAGAGCCTAAGACTTTTAAAAATGTACTAGGATGTCTCGGAGCCATTTCTAGTAGACCCTTCTTATTGGTGTGTTGTCGACCACATCTATAATTAGGGGGCTGCATGGACATTTAGGAAAATACCCTTTATTNTTATCGGTGTGTTGTCGACCACATCTATAATTAGGGGGCTGCATGGACATTTAGGAAAATACCCTTTATTGTTATTTTGTATCGTGCGATGTGGTGGAAGGTGAGGTTGTCTATATCTAATTCGTGCATTGTTCCAATTTTCAGTAAATGGCACCCAAGAAGAGAGCCCGACTCGGCCTAGAGGCCAATGCCACCCCAGGAGTAGTCATAAATTTCTTATCTGATGGTGCGAGTGAGAATGATTCCCCGACCCCGAATCTGCCTGACTCTTCCATCCCAGGCCAGGCTGTTCCTATTCTTGCTCCAGCGGAGGGTGCAATGGTCCCTCCCGCTGATGTTCCCGATCCTTCCTCAGTCCCAGCTTCCGGTCCCGGTATTTCTGATGGGGACCTCAGGGGAGCTATACACATGTTAACTCAGCTAGTGGCCTCCCAGGCCCAAAGATCAAGTGTTTCCCCTATGTCCTCTAGTGAGCAAGGGGATTTTTCGGGTTCCAGGGTCAACCAGTTTCTGCGGTTAGCCCCTCCAGAGTTCACAGGCACCGACCGAGAGGCCGGCCCTCAGGTTTTTGTAGATGAGATCTACAAGACTCTTCGGGTTATGAAGGTTGCAGACACAGAGGGGGTTGAGTTAGCTTACTATCATTTGAAGGGAGCGGCGTATTCGTGGTTTGAAATGTGGGAGGATTCCCGTGGAGTGGGGAGCCCTCCGGCGAGGTGGGATAAGTTTGTAGGTGCTTTCATCGACCATTTCTTTCCTACCGAGACTATGACAGCCCACGCTACAGAGTTTGAGGTCCTCAAGCAGGGAAACAGGAGTGTGTGTGAGTATCATATGGAGTTCGTGCTCTTGTCCAAGTATGTTGTCCACATGATGCCGACTTTGGAGGCCAGAGTTCGCCGATTTGTTCAGGGCCTTGGTCACTTGGTTATCAATGAGGCTGCTACAGCTGCCTTGCATTCGGATATGAATTTTGGGAAGATCGTGGGATTTGCCAAGGCTACCGAGGCTTGGAAATTGAAGATAGGAATGGAGAGAGAGAATGGTAGTAGGTACCGATCAGCGGACAACCCTGAGAGTTCAGTTGCAGGCAGGAGATCAGCCTTTGGGAGAGGTTCATCAGGGCCATTTTAGTCCTATGCTCAGTCCTCAGCCAGTGCACCGCCATCAGGGCGCATTTATCGGCAGGGAGGTCGCTATGGACCAGGTTCAGATAGCAAGAGATTTCATCAGCCAGGTCGTTCAGGTGGGAGGTTCCAGCAGCAGCGGAGGTCCCCATTCCCTAAGTGTGGGAGGTTTCATTCTGAGCCTTGTTACTTGGATATACCGGTATGCTATAGATGCGGAGAGAGAGGCCATGTTCAGCGAGACTGACGTGCACCCAGTCAATGCACGGGTAGGGGCAGTGCTCAGCCATTCAATTCGTCAGCCGCTACATTTTCAGCACGACCTCCAGCCCACGGCCCTCCAGCTCCAGCAGGGCTCGGTGAAGCTAGGGGTAGAGCACGGGGTCAAGGGGGACCTAGTCGGTTCTATGCTTTGAGTGGTTGCCAGAGTGCGTAGGCTTCTCCAGATGTTTTCACAGGTATTCTGACTATTCAAACACATGATGTTTATTCTCTTATTGATCCCGGGTCTTCTTTGTCATATGTTACTCCATTTATTACTTCAAGTTTTTGGATAAAAGCCGAACAGCTTCATGACCCGTTCTCCATGTCGACTCCGGTTGGTGATTCTATGACGGCCGTGCGAGTCTATAGGAATTGTGTTGTCACGGTGTGTGGTCGGGATACCACGGCCGACCTTATTAAGCTAGGGATGGTAGATTTCGATGTTATCATGGGGATGAATTGGCTTTACTTGTGCTTTTCTAAACTCGACTGCCAAACAAGAATTATGAGGCTCGAGTTTTCTAAGGAACTAGTTATTGAATGGACGGGAATGATGTTGTTCCAAGAGGCAGGTTTATTTTCTACCTTAAAGACTCAAATATGATCATGAAGGGGTGTATCTACCACTTGGTCTGGGTTGTGGACACCACTTCAGAGGTGCCTGCTCCCGAATCCGTACCTGTTGTGAATGAGTTTCTTGAAGTGTTTCCGGATGAGCTTCCTGTGATTCTGCCAGATAGAGAGATCGATTTCTGTATTAATATATTTCCAGATACTCAGCCAATATCTATTCCACCTTACAGAATGGCGCCAACAAAATTGATAAAGTTAAAAGAACAATTGAAAGATCTCTTAGAAAAGGGTTTCATCAGGCCAAGTGTGTCTCCGTGGGGCTCACCGGTTCTTTTTGTCAGAAAGAAAGATGGATCGCTTCGGATGTGTCTTGATTATCGGCAGCTCAACAAGGTCACCATAAAAAACAAATACCCATTGCCTCGGATTGATGATTTGTTCGACCAATTCCAAGGTTCTAGGTTCTTCTCGGAGATTGATTTAGGGTCCGGGTACCACCAGTTAAATATCAGGGAACAGGATATTCCTAAGACCACTTTCAGGCCTCATTATGGGCACTACGAATTCTTGGTAATGTCTTTTGGGCTAACCAACTCCCAACAGCTTTTATGGATCTTATGAATAGGGTTTTCAAGCCATTTCTTGACTCCTTCATGATTTTCTTCATCGACGATATCCTTGTTTAGTCGCGGAGTCAAGAAGATCATGAAAATCACCTCAGGGCAGTTCTGGAGACCCTACATCAGCACCAGTTGTATGCAAAGTTTTCAAAATGTGAGTTTTGGCTAGAATCAATCACCTTTTTGGGCCATGTTGTTTCCAGAGAAGGGATTCGGGTTGATCCCCAGAAGATCGCACTAGTGAAGGATTGGCCTACACCAACGACCCCAACGGAGATGCGCAATTTCTTGGGTTTAGCTGGATATTATCAGAGGTTCGTGGAGGGATTCTATACTCTCGCCTCCCCATTGACTAAGCTGACGCAGAAAGCAGTTAAGTTCAGTGGTCCGTTGTTTGTGAAAGGAGTTTCCAGGAATTGAAATCAAGATTGACTTCGGCGCTTGTATTGACCTTGCCTGAAGGTACAGAGGGGTTTGTGATGTACTGTGATGCTTCAAGGGTTGGTTTGGGATGTGTGTTGATTCAATGTGGTAAGGTAATAACGTATGCTTCAAGACAGCTCAAGAATCACGAGAAGAATTATCCGACGCATGATTTGGAGCTCATAGCAGTTGTGTTTGCATTAAAAATCTGTCTTTATGGGGTCCATGTGGATATGTTCACAGACCACATGAGTCTTCCGTGTTTATTCAAGCAGAAGGAGTTGAAGTTAAGGCAGTGGAGATGGTTGGAATTGCTCAAGGATTATGAGATGAATATTTTCTACCATCCGGGGAAGGCGAATGTGGTGGCCGACGCTCTTAGTCGGAAATCCATGGGTAGCTTGACTCATTTTGAAACATATCAGAGGCCTCTAGCTCGGGAGGTTTATCAGTTGGCCAGTCTGGGGCTCTATCTTTCGACCTCAGACGAAGAAAATGTCGTGGTGCGCAATGGAGCGGAATCTTTATTTGTAACAGAAGTGAAGGAAAAGCAATTCAGGGATCTAGCGTTGATGCAATTGAGACAGGCAATCCTGAATCACAAGACTTCAACATTTTCACTCGACAATGATGATGGTGTTTTGCGGTGCCAATGAAGGCTATGTGTTCCGGATGTGGATGATCCTCGGGGGAGAGTTATGGCAGAGTCTCACAATTCCAGGTATTCCATACACCTAGGTTCTACGAAGAAGTATCACGAACTCAGGGAGATTTATTGGTGGAATGGTATGAAGAGGGGTGTGGCGGACTTTGTGGTTACGTGCCCAACTTTTCAGCAAGTGATGTTCGAGCATCAAAGGCCCGGTGGGTTGATGCAGCTTATGGAAATACCAATATGGAAATGGGAGATGATCAATATGGACTTCGTGGTAGGGTTAACCTGCACTCAGCGCATGTTCGACTCAATCTGGGTAATAGTGGATCGACACACGAAGTCAGCACGTTTCTTGCCGGTCAAGTCCACCGATACTGCAGAATAGTACGCTCAGTTGTTTATCAAAGAAATAGTCAAACTCCATGGCACTCCGGTATCTATTATCTCGGATCGAGGGGCTCAGTTCACAGTTAAGTTTTGGAAGAAATTTCAGCAAGGTTTGGGTACGCAGGTAAATCTCAGCATAGCTTTCCACCCGCAGTCGGACGGTCAGGCGGAACGGACTATTCAGACGCTGGAAGATATTTTATGGGCTTGTGTTTTGGATTTCATGGGCAGCTGGGATGATCACTTTCCGCTTATAGAATTTTCTTACAACAACAGCTTTCATGCTAGTATTCAGATGGCCCCATTTGAGGCATTGTACGGTATGAGGTGTAGGTCTCTGATTGGATGGTTTGAGGTTGGTGAGGCGGAACTGCTAGGATCGAATCTTGTGCATCAAGCTATGGAAAAAGTTAGTCATTCAGGAGAGGATGAACACTGCTCCGAGTCGTCTGAAATCCTATGAGGACGTTCGTCGAAGAGGTTTGGATTTTCAAGTAGATGAATGGGTATTCTTGAAGGTGTCTCCAATGAAAGGACTGATGCGGTTTGGGAAGAAAGGGAAATTGAGACCAAGGTACGTCAGGCCATATATGGTTTCTCAAAGGATATGGCAGGTGGGGTATAGGCTGGAATTGCCCCCTGAGATGTCATTAGTGCACCCGGTATTTAATGTGTCCATGCTGAAGAAGGTAGTTGGAGATCCATCTTTCATCGTGTCGGTTGATACCATTGAAATTAATGAAAAGTTATCATATGAAGAGGTTCCGGTTGCTATTCTAGATAGGAAAGTCCGTAGGTTGAGAAACAAAGAGGTCGCTTCGGTCAAAGTATTATGGCGGAGTCAACAAGTCAAAGAAGCCACGTGAGAAGCGGAAAATGAAATGAAAGAGAAATATCCCCACTTGTTTGAATAAGTCTGGTAGTGGTTTTGAAAGTTATCATCTCTAAGCAATTACATTGGTGTCAAATTTTGTGCAAGAACACTCCACTCCCTTAATTACCCTACTATTGTGACTTCTCTAACTTTGTGCCATAAATGTATATGTTGTTGTGATTAGTTGGATCATGTGCAACTCATTGTAATACCTGAATTATGTGAAACTCATTGTAATAGTTGAATTATGTGCAAATTTGTGGAGTTAACTGAACTATGTGTGGCTTGTGGAAGTAATTGAATTATATGCAACTTGTTGAAATGACCGGATTATGTGCAAGTTGATAGAGTAACTAAAAATGTGTGGAATTGGTTAAAATGTGTCTCGGGGGCTCTCTGACAGGTAGATAGGCCTAAGTATAAAGGAAAATCTGTCTAAAGTTTCAGGAAATATCAGAGTTAGTAAAAATTTGGGGGTTGGCAAGTTTTGTGTTCTCTTAACTAAGTGATTTCCCGATCCTCATTCGAGGACGAATGATTTTAAGCAGGGGAGGATGTAAAGGCACGTAAAATATCTTAACTAAAAATAATGCCCGAATAGGTCCCCATGTTGTTATAACTGTGGAAATTCTTAACACGGCCCTTTTTGAAGTAAAAAGCACCCCGGGACATAAAGGAAAAGAGATCATCCAATCCCGCGACCTAACAGGGAACAACATCAACCATATGCCAGGACGGCCATTGCGCCCTCTCCTTGCTACAAAGAGGGTCCATCTAGACCAAGAATATGAACTCATCCGAATGAACGAGATATGCTTCATGTTTTATGTGCTCACAATTTTTGTGTGTTATCTATAGAGATAGTCTACGCTATGGAGAAACTCAGACCGAATGTGAAGTTGTCGCCGATGATGAGATCGGGCTCAAACACAAGAAAGTCTGATGCCCTGTGTGAGTTCCACCAGGAACAAGGACACAAAACTCAAGATTATAATGCCCTGAGGCAAGAAGCCGTAAAGATGTTACGACAAGGTTACCTCAAAGAGTTATTGCACGGAAGGGGAAGAACCAACTTCCCCAGAGGATGTGAACACCAAGGACAACGAAAACCACCCTCACCAGCTTTAACCATCAACATGATCATCGGTGGCAACAATGACGCGTCCACCAACAACATGTATCCACAAACTCAAGCAGTCAATCACCTGCGAGCTGTATGATTAAGTTGAAGAAAGTATCATCTTGGATAAGTCGGACGCTAATTGTTTGACCTTTCCTCATAACGATTCCCTCACTATAACTTTACATATTTTGGATACTGATGTTAAACACATTATGATAGATGACGAGAGTCGTGCGTGCATTAACTATCACCGAGTGCTCACCCAAATAAAACTCGAATACAAGATAGTATCGTGCTACATCACGGTAACTGGTTTTAACAATGCATTTGAGCAGACATCCGGAGAAATCACACTCCTAGTGTTGGCCGGCGGCGTGACTCTAAAAATAACATACCACATCATGGACCAACATTCTGCGTACAATGCCATAGTGGGACGACTGTGGATACACCCCATGAAGGTCATCCCCTCCAGCTTATGCCAAGTCATCATATTTCCAACCCCATAGGGCGGGTTCAACATACGAGAAGAGCAGCGAACGTCCCACGAATGCTATTGCTTTAGACAACACGACCACTCAACAAAGAAAGGACAAGGAATAAGAGGCATATCAATCAGCAGGGTCGAGGTCAAGGCATGACGAGATCAAGGAAAGAAATAAAAGAGCCCGACATATTTGAAGCCGTAAAATCGACCATATAAGACCTCGACCCTTAATTAGACCCCTGCCACCATAGCAAAAAGGCCTATATCGGTTGCAAACTTTAGGAACTAGGTAAATTCTGTCAATCCTTAAAAACTAACGTGAATTTGTTTGCTTTCAGCCATGTAGATATGTCGGGCATCCCAAAGGAAATTGCTATGCACAAATTAAATGTCATAACCCAAATCAATGGGCCGCGACGGTACCTAAATCCACCGAGTACCAACATAATGTATCATAACGCGTCATACTATCATAGATAACTGAGTCAGAGAGGCTCCCATGAGATAAGTAGAATATAACATGTAATACCAACTTATACATAAGACATACATGCCTATAAGACCAAAATAACCACTTGTACATTGAACATAGGCCGACAAGGCCATATAATCTTTTACGAATATGACATCTGCCTACAAGCCTCTAACAATACATATTTTTCATAAAGGTTAGGACAAAGTCCCACCATACCAAATAATACACGATCTAAACCATACTAACCAAACAAGCAACTCCAAAGTAATTGGAGAACACAAAAATCTTCCGTTGAGCTGATAACCTGCTTGGAGGGCTCTCGACCAGTCCATCGGGACCTGCGGGCATGAAACACAGCGTCCCCAGACAAAAGGGATGTTAGTACAAATAATGTACTGAGTATGCAAGGAATGAAAATCAATTACTAATATACATGAGAGAAACATGGAGTAAAAGACTCGACATGTAAGTCTGAATAACTCTGTAAATAATGAAATACTCATAGTGTCATGCATATGCATATGAATGTCATGTCGTGCGTAGGTGCATGTGTTCATTACATTATCAAGCCTCTGAGGGCATCCCATCATATCATCTCGGTCACTGTGGGCAAAATCATCAACATATACCAGCTAATCAGGTGGTGGTGCGTATACAATGCCATAACCTTTTCCATATATATATATATATACGTGTATATAAATCCATCTGGTCATGGGTCAATGTGCATGTATAAATGCATGAAATGCATATGAAATACATTAATAAAATCTCTTAGTACGTCATAAGACCATTATGCCTCTGATTAATATCATGAAATAGACTTTATCAACTTACATATTTTCTAAGACCCATGAACAGATGATAGAATAATATGACACATGGGGAATCAAGAACATAAGCATCTATATTGTTTCTATGAATAGAGTCATTTATGAAAATTGTGCATTTTACTCGTTTCGCTTGTGTCGTATAGATCATGCCAAAAGAAAGAAGGGATAGCCTTAACATACCTGAGTTGATTCTCTTGACAATCCCTCTAATACACGTCAATTGCGACAAACCACATGACGGTAATATCGGGGTAGGAAAAAATCCGTATGATATTATTGAGAAAGATTGCACCGTACTTCCTTAGAATCGCAAAATCTCACGTTACAGCTCTGACCATTGTATATCACGTATGCAATCTCTCTGAAGGGTGATGTTGTATCTTCACAACATTATTTGTGTAAATCACGTTGAAGAAGGCTTAAAGAATGCCAACGTGCCTATATTTGTATGATTCATGTTCAAAAGGCTTAAGCTAAGTGAATCTTGTTAAATGTTCTAATAAGGTGACACTTTGACATGTCTTTTATGAGTTACATAGTGGCTTTTATTTCCAAATTGAAGGCTGCCACATTTTTGTAGTTCAAGCCTTATCCAAAATCACCATTAATTAACAACTATTCTCATGGTTAATTTAATAATCTCCCACTATTTAATAATTAACCAATTACCCACATAATTAAGAATTACCTCAAATTACTTAAAATAATACTCACGTTTAACACACCTTATACACCTTACTATCATGGTCATGTGGTACCTTGTATGGCACTAGTCCATAAATACCGGGTATTATAGCTCAGACCGTATTTTTATCCCAAAATGTCAAACCTCGACGAAGCTCACTTCCTTCAATTCGCTCACCCTCTCACCTTCAAGAATTTACTTATCACTTGTTTGAAACCGCAAAATGCTTATAATCTCAAAATAATCAAAGTCCCGAACTTACGTTGATTAACTTACGACGAACTTTCAACGTTATGAAAATGCGGGATGTAACATCATTTCCCCCTTGGAACATTCGTCCTTGAATGTTGAATGATGCACTTATAATTCACAGAACCCATAGCTCTTGTGATTACTTTAATACTCATCTTGCCATCTACGTAATTATTTTGTGAATGAATCCCAAATGACAGGGCATTCCCTCCTTTAGGCCTCTTCTCACAACACGACTCGTGATCGGAATCCTTACAATCTTGTAATTGTTTCTACCTTTTATCATGCAGCCTATACGACAAAGACTTTGTGAGTGCGCCTATGTGACTCTTCTCTCCTTTTTTCTCAAACTTCTAGCCAATCTCTAGGCCTTACTCAGTAAACATATACAGATCTTGATAAAAGGTCCCTCTCGGAATCTATAGGTATACTGAAGTTCTTCGCTCGGTACCTTGTCGAACTTACGAATATTTTTATACCTTGTTCATAGATCCATTTATCCATCCATTGTTAATTCACCTCAATATTGGTCTACAGTCTATTACTAATAATTTGAAAACTCTTACGTAATTACTCAGGCTCACATTGCATCGAGGAACATCTGGAGTAATTTCCATAGCTATATTTCATAGCATCCCAATGTGATTCACCTTACATGGGTGTTTTAATCCTGTACAATTCATGAAATCCCTTTTTTTCTCAAATCATTACTCAATCAAAGGCTCAAACATCATCTCTTATTTATCATAACTATATCTTCATTCTATTGGCAGCATACCATCTCTTCTAAATGCTACTAGTCGCAGACTCCTTTGAGTTCATTCAGGCTATACTGAGCTTTATATAACTTAGAGAAATTATCGGTTCTCTTGTTTCCATGGGCTTAATCTCGGGACCTTACATATTCTCGTCACCTTTTCACTCACCTTTTTCTCAGCCTTACTCATGTCTTCCTAAAACCTTATCACTCTTCCATACTTTAACTTGCGACCTACACATATCCATTTATACTAATCGCAACCTTTCTTCAACTTTCTTGCACCAAAGATTTCCTTATGTCATTCTGGGAGATCAATCGAAACATCACATCATCTTTGTTACACTCTTAATCAGGCTTCTCGATACCTGGAAACCAAAGGCTGGAAAACATGCCGCTGGCGATGCCGCTATCATTCCTGGATCTTGAATCCCAGAGCTGTTAGCCTTCTATCCGAAGTATGGGCTATCCACAACCTTTCTTCATTTAAGTATCTCGGATGTTTTTTACCTTTACCTTACTTACCTTAAAATATCGCATCACATCATCTATGTATTTCATGACCTCCCTTTCATATAGGTGTAATTCACATCCACAACTTGAAACTCTATATAATACTTGCACCTCTGGTGCATACACAATCCGGTGAGAGCTTCATACTGACTTCTTATAAGGCTGGTACTTTTATAACTGGCTTTTAAATCCATTATAAAATATGGCTAATGTACTATCTCTCTTATACCTCTGATATCAAGAGTGATTCTGTAGTGTTCTCAATCATGATGTCTATAACTTTGTGGGTCCAATAATCAGACTCCTGATTTACTTGGATGACGTAACTCTTCAGTTTCCTCTTCTCTCTGATCAACCTTTATTTAAGCTTAAGCTATCTTTCGATCTGTGGCTCATGGTATTAGTTTTCACTTTAGCCTTTGATAGATTCTATGGAATATCCGTTATACCATCATCTAACAATTCAATTCTTGGTTTATGACTTGGCCTCAACTCTTTCCTTTTAACTTATACAGGATTCTTCCACGACTGTATGATTGTCAACTATATATACATGGATAATGCTCCAAAATCTTAAGTGCGCTCATAATGTAACTAATTCTGGATTATTGATCGAATAATTCCTTCCATTCCTTCTCTGCTTCCTTTAAATGTCCTGGTCTTTCTTCCTCCTTGTTGCATGCCTACTTAGCTTATCTCAGTGCCCACACATATTGAAACTCCATACAACTCATATGATCTTGAATATCACTTCGGATTTTACTCCCCGTTCATTAGTCACGGTGGGTGCCACTTTTTTATGGAGTGCATGTAATGTTCTATGGAGACTTGTTATTACACTACCATTTCCTCTTTAGGTTACTGTGCTTAGGTTGAAGTTTTCTTCCTTATTTTCTTAGCTAGTCTTTCATTTTCGTACTTAGGGAGGACCCTTTAACTCTTTTAAAGTTACGAGCTTATTACGTCGTATACCCGACAACATTTTTGATGTCCTTCCTCGCCTATAATTATACGTAGTTACTTACTTCTACGCCCTCGTGCTTGTAGAGTTTCTTCTGAACTTGATAGTTTGATTGTCTTCCCAACAAGATTCTCTTTTATTTCTATAATACTCATATGGTACCTTTAACTACCCCAACTCCTATCTGAGAATTTCTCGAGGATCAAGGCAGAATTCACTATATTGTGTTTTACTAAGTTAATCTTGCACGATCTATTGGTTTGTCTGTATCCTCTTGTCTAGACATAACTAGGCCCTTCCTGCATCAACTACTAAAAGCTCGTTGGCCCATTCTCATATCAATATTCCGCGTAATCTTTCTTGGGTCATTTCCTTGTTTTAATTTATGTCCTGCGTTGGCTCCTTATTTATCAATTACATCTCGGACATGAAACCTTACTTCCTCTCCTTGACATCGTGTTTGCACAATGTTTTGGAATCGTAGCATATCTGTAGGATTTGAATAATTGCAATCCCATCCCTCTCTCATTTTTATAGCATTCTTCCTTTACCATTCAATAGTTACTAGAACCACTTAATCCTGACTTAGTGCCACATCACTCCATATTCCCCTCATTAGGGGAGTACTAAGATTCAGTGCTACAATGATCTATGTATATATGTTTTATATATTCATCTTTGGCGTCTTTTCACATTATTGATGACCCTTGCTCGCCTTGTAGTAATCCTTCTGGACCAAGGATAACAAATTTCCTTACTCGCGAGGGTGTAACTAGCACACACAGTCCCTCAAGCTTAACTTTGCTCACATTGCTTGCTTTAGGAAAGCGTCTTCATGAATGACATTTCTTTGAATTTCTTATGAATCTTCTTCTGTTGTTCATTCTATCATCGCCGGAATGCTATCTGAAATTCTCATGATGCCGACGATTACCAAATCACTCAGTCCCTAATTTATGTTTAGTTTATCTTGTTCAACAATCCATATTGATTTCTATGACTCTAGGGTCTAACGTTTCCTTCTGGTAATCACGTTAGAGCCACAAACTTATTTCTCGAAATGAGGTTGTGACTTTATGACCTATACCCTTTTGTTGCCTCAAGGCCGCTTACCTCTCGTATTTTCCTTTCCTTGTCTATAGAATCTATTATATTGTCATCCTTTTTTTCTACCGTTGTCATCCATGTATCACATATTTCTTATAATGCTTCATTAACTCCCTTCTTATTTCTATGCTAATATTTCTGTCTGTCACTTTATTCTGAAAATTTTAATAATACATTATTTTTCTTTTAGCTCCCTTGCTCCATCTATTGGCTCTTTGGGTTGCCTAGCATTCTCTGTCTACTAGGGACGGGAGCCATACTAAGGTAATATTTATCCCTTCCAGGATTCTAGTGCCTATTTTTTGTAACTTTTTTTCTGAACTCTCTAGTATTCATATCTAGTTTTACTATTCTAGATCGCACCATCCGGGTGTCTCACAAGAAGATCTATAGAACATTTATAATGTCCTTTGGAAATGTTAACTACTGCAAACAATCCATCCACCATTTTGGGTGTAACGGCCCGGTCGGCTGTTCTGTGAAATTAGCCCCATTTCTTATGTTTTTTGTTTATCATATGTTCCTTAACCTATTTATGTTGTGTTGGGTCGGTTGGTTCAGGTTCGAAGTGGTCGTGGTGAGAATTGGGACACTTAGTCTCTTAAATTAATTTAATAGCTGAAAAAGTCAATTGTAAGTTAC
Source organism: Nicotiana knightiana (assembly GCA_005239525.1). Taxonomy (NCBI): domain Eukaryota; kingdom Viridiplantae; phylum Streptophyta; class Magnoliopsida; order Solanales; family Solanaceae; genus Nicotiana; species Nicotiana knightiana. The sequence continues at coordinate 9,378 of ML418846.1, read as the reverse complement.
TTATTGGTAAACAACCTCAGAATGCAGATTTTATGGCTCGGATAGCTTTGTTAGGTGATTTGGGACTTAGGAATGTGTTCGGAATGAAGTTTTGATGTCCGGTGTAGAATTAGGCTTGAATTGGCAAAAGTTGGTTTTTGGCGATTTCCGATCGGCAGTGGAAAATAGGATATCAGGGTCGGAATGGAATTTCAGAAGTTGGAGCAGGTCCGTAATGTCATTTTGGATAGGTGTGCAAACTTTCAGGTCAATCGGATGTGTTTTGGTTGGTTTCAACATCATTGGCGAAATTTAGAAGTTTTAAAATTCATGGGTTTAAATTTGATGTAATTTTGGTGTTTTGTGTTTTTTGGTGTTTCGAAGGCTCGACAAAGTTTGAATGATGCTTTGGGGTATTTTGGTATGTTTGGTTGGGGCCTCGAGGGGCTAGGGACCGATTTCGGATGGTTGAAAAAAATGCAGCAAATAGTTGCTGGTGTTAATCTACTGGTGTGGCCGCACCTACGGATGGGGAGCCGCAGGTGCGATGCCACAAGTGCGAAGGACCTTGCGCAGGTGCGAAGATAAGCCAGGCATGAGGAATTCGCAGGTGCGAAGCATGGGACGCACCTGCGAAGCCGCAGATGCGGAAAGGGTCTCGCGGGTGCCAAGTTTGGACTGTTAGTGGGATTTCGCAGGTGTGCACCTAGGACCACAGGTGCGAGGAACTTTCCGTAGGTGGATTAACTCGGCAGAGCAGTATAAATAGGTGCCTTCGCAAATATTTTGGCATTTCATCCATTATTGCATGCGGATTGAGCTAGGTTGAGAGCAAATTGATGGGGAAAGTCGAAGGTCTTCAGTGGAGGTAAGTTCCCGTATCATAAAACTCGTTTCTATGTTATTTTGTGGCGGATTAGGCTTGAAACTTGAGTAAATTAAGGTAGAAAAGTTGGGGAAAATAGGAAGATGTTTGGAAAATTCTTTTGGTGATTTGAGCGGGAAATTGTGGTCCGATTGTGGTGTTCTTGGTATGTGTAGAATCGTGGGAGGACGAGGATTCTAGTGATGTAAATTTATCGATTTTTGAGACGTGGGCCCGGGGCTCGGGTTTGGCCAAATTTCGAGAATTTTGTATAAATTGATGGTTTTCGATTGGGTTTTGTTTCTTTAGCATATATTGATAATGTTATTGTGGTTTGGTTTAGATTCAGAGCAATCGGGAGCCGATTTGAGGGGCAATAGCATCGCGAATTGGTATTGGGGACCGGTAGAGGTAAGTAATTGTTATAAATCTTTTCTTGAGGGTATGAAACCCCGGACTTCATATTTCTCACTGTTTTAGAATGACGCACATGTCAGATGACGATTATGTGGCGCGCACTGATTCTTGGATTGGACTTGGTCGTCTCCGCAACAACTATTGAGTTGCGTATTTTACTCTAAATCATATGTTAAATTGTGTTCTAAAGAAAATTGCTATATTTGGGCTATAAGCTATGTTTGAGGCCTCGTGCCGACCTGTTTCGACCCCTTGGGGGCTTTTTACTGCTATTTACTCACTGTTGATTTACGATTTACACTCAGTCATATTGTGCATAACTGTTTTCGAAACTCAGCCTTATTTACACTATTTTGAGATATAAAATGATGTTTAGCTTTGACTACCCCATTTTACCGATACGTCTGAAGGGCTTTTGAGAGGTTCTGACTGAGTGAAGTCGAGGGCCTGATTGTGAGGATATGATACGCCACGAGGTGGCTTGATATTAGCGCTTGGGCTGAAGGAGCCCCTCAAGAGTCTGTACACACCCCTAGTGAGCGCAGGTACCTACTGAGTGCGAGTGCTGAGTGTCGAGTGTCAAGTGATGAGTGACTGGGAGGCATGAGTGATAGTGAGGTTGTCCGAGGGGCTGATACTGAGTGGCTATGAGGTTTCTGAGTGATGTTCTGCCCGAGGGATGATTTATGATTCATGTTTTTTCCCGACGGGCTACTTATGATTTATTTCATTTTACACTAAATTCTTCGGTTATTTTAATTTCTGAAATTGTTGGAAAACACACTTTTCAAAGGATTTTATGAAGTTGGTTTTAAGGCATGATGATTTCATATATCTATGTGTATACTCTTGGAAAGAAAGGTTGTGCATATTGTGAACTGATGATATTGATATTATGTGTTTCTTGCCGCTTAGACTTGATTTATTTTCATTACTACTGAATTGGCATACTCACATTACTCCCTGCACCCCTGTGTGCAGATTCAGGTGCTGATACCGAGCGTTAGCCATCTACTCCGTGCTGAGTCGGAGTTCGGGACATAGACGTAGTAGTTCAGCATCCGTAACATCTCTGTTTTCCCTTATTATATTGTATCTAGTTATCCGTTCGGAGGTTTTGTATTGTAATAGTATAACTTTTGGCATATTTCATAGATGCTTGTGACATGTTGACTCCGAATTTTGGGGATGGTTTAGACTGTTTAGCTATTTATTTGCCTAATGATTCAGTAATTCTATATACTTTATGAAATGTTTGAAAATGGTTGGGAATTTGGAAAGAAAGTGTAATTATGTGATTATTGGCTAGCCTAGTTCCACGATAGGCTCCATCATAGTCGGTTTAGGATTTGGGGTCGTGACAAGTTGGTATCATAGCGCTAGGTTACATAGGACTCAACGGTCATGAGCAGGTTTAGTAAAGTCTTGCGGATCGGTACATAGACTTCTGTACTTATGTTCGAGAGGCTGCGGAACCCTTAGGAACAATCTCATTTTTCTTGAATTCGGTCGTGTCATTTTGCTTATTTTGGAAATCTAAACTTCTGTTGTATCCTTCTCTCACAGATGGTGGGGACTCGTGCTACCGATCAGGGTGATCAGCCACCAGCTAGACCAGCGAGGGGTCGAGGCCACCGTCGAGGTCATGGTAGAGGTAGGGGCTAGCCCGTGCGGCAGCCAGGGAAGTATCAGTTGATCCCCCGACTATTCATGATCATGTTCCCGCCGCAGATGCTCCAGAGAGACAGGCTTAGGCACTGGCAGTGCCTATTGTTATTACGGGTCTTCAGGAGACCTTGGCTCAGATCTTGACTGAGTGTACCACCCTTGCTCAGGCAGTTGCTGCTACTTCTCAGGCCGGGGGAGGCAGTCAGACTCCAGTTTCCCGGACATCTGAGTAGGCTACTCAGGGCCAGCAGACACCGGGGGAGGTTCCAGCCAAGCCGGTTGCTCCAGTCCAGGACTTCGTGGTTCCAGCTATGCTAGAGGACGAGCAGCGTAGATTGGAGATATTTAGTAGACTACAGCCTCCGACGTTCAGTGGTGCTGATGGAGAGGATGCCCACGATTTTTTGGATAAGAGTCAGAGGATGCTACGCACTGCTGGGATTTTTAAGACCAGTGGGGTCTCATTTGATACATTTCAGTTTTCTGGTGCTACTTTCACTTGGTGGGAGTCTTTTGAGAGGCATAGACCTGTTGGTTCAGCACCCTTCACCTAGCAGCAGTTCTCTACTATCTTTTTGGGGATGTATGTACCCCAGTCACACAGGTAGGAGCAGCGCAGGATTTTTGAGCAGCTGCGTCAGGTGGAGCTATCAGTGACACAGTACGAGATGTGGTTTTCGGAGTTTGATCGTCATGCCACCGATTTGGTCCCTACTGATAGGTAGAAGATTAGAAGGTTTGTGGATGGCCTCACTTATCAGCTCCACCTTTTCATGACCCGGGAGAGAGTATTTGATGCTACATTCGAGCAGGTTGTTGATATTGCTCGATATATTGAGTCAGTTTGCCGCCAGGAGTGGGAGGAGAGGGAGGCCAAGAGGCCTCGTGGATCGGGCAATTCTAGTAGTACTCCTTCTAGGGGGCAGTTTCAGCATGGTAGAGGTCGTTCATTCAGGCCTCCTCAGTCAGTCCACCCAGCTTATAGAGGTGCATCTTCGGGGCATGGTCCCCGTCGTTCTCAGCCAGGCCATTCTTCATTCGGTGCCCTCCCAGCTCAGAGTGCAGCTCGAGCACCACCAGTTCAGAGTTCCTCTATGTATGATTATTCTAGTGGCTATTCTAGTGCCAGGGGTTTTTATCAGTCCTCATCTCCAGCTCTAGGGAGTTGCTTCGAGTGCGGCGAGTTTGGGCACATGTGGAGGCAGTGTCCACGTCGCCATGGTAGTTCTTCTCAGCAGAGGAGCCAACCTTCGACTTCAGCCCCAGTTACTTCACCACCCTCCCAGGCAGCCAGGGGTGGTAGCCAGTCAGCTAGAGGCTGCCCTAGAGAGGGAGGTCGAGCAGGTGCAGGTCAGGCCTGTATGTACACATTACCAGCTAGGCCAGATCCTATGGCCTTCGATGCAATGATCGCATGTAGTGTCTCAGTCTGTTGCCAAGATGCTTTGGCTTTATTTGACCCTGGTTCTACATATTCCTATGTTTCTTCATACTTTGCCCATTTTCTGGATATGCCATGTGAGTCTTTAGTTACCTCTGTCCATGTGTCGACTCTGGTGGGCGATACTATTGTTGTGGACCGTGTGTATCGGTCGTGTGTGATATCTATTGGGGGTCTAGAGACCCGAGTGGACCAATTGTTACTCAGCATGGTCGATTTTGATGTGATATTGCGCATGGATTGGTTATCTCCGTGTCATGATGTTTTTGATTCTCACGTTAAGGTCGTGACCTTAGCTATGCCGGGATGTCCGAAGGTTGAGTGGAGAGGTTCTTCTAAGTGTATGTCTAGCAGGGTGATTTCCCACCTGAAGGCTTAGCGTATGGTTGAGAAGGGGTGTTTATCTTATCTGGCTTTTGTGAGGGATTTCAGTGGTGAGACTCCCGGTATTGATTCGGTTCCTGTGGTCCGTGACTTTCCGAACGTGTTTCCTGCAGACCTTCCCGGCATGCCACCTGAGGGACATTGATTTTGGTATTTGACCTGGTGCCAGGCACTCAACCTATTTTTATTCCACCTTATCGTATGGCACCAGTGGAGCTAAAGGAATTAAAGGAGCAGCTTCAGGAACTCCTAGATAAGGGGTTCATTTGGCCTAGTATGTCACCTAGGGGTGCACCGGTGCTGTTTGTAAAAAAGAAGGATGGTTCTATGCGTATGTGTATTGATTATCAGCAGCTGAACAGAGTTACGGTGAAGAACTAGTATCCCTTGCCTCGTATAGATGACTTGTTTGATCAGTTTCAGTGTGCTAGGGAATTTTCTAATATTGACTTGCGTTCAGACTATCATCAGTTGAAGATTCGGGGGCCAAACATCCCGAAGACTGCTTTCAGGACTAGATATGGTCATTATGAGTTTCTGGTTATGTCATTCGGGCTGACCACTGCCCTAGAAGCCTTTACGCACTTGATGCACAATGTATTCGGCCTTATCTGGATTCTTTCGTCATCGTGTTCATTGACGATATCTTGGTTTCTTCCCGATCTCGGGAGGATCATGAGCAGCATTTGAGAATTGTGCTTCAGACCCTGAGAGAGAAGAGATTGTATGCAAAATTTTCAAAGTATGAGTTCTGGCTTGATTTTGTAGCATTCTTGGAGAACGTGGTGTCCAGTGAGGGTATTCAGGTTGATCTGAAGAAGGTAGAGGCGGTGGTTGGCCTAGACCGTTATCAACTACTGAGATTCGCAGTTTCCTTGGTTTGACAGGGTAATATCACCGTTTCGTCGAGGGATTTTCATCTATTGCAGCGCCAATGACTAGACTGACCCAGAAGGGTGCTTAGTTCAGGTGGACTGAGGAGTGTGAGGAGAGCTTTTAGAAGCTCAAGTAAGCTTTGACTACAGCTCCGGTATTGATTTTGCCTACGGGTTCAGGTTCTTATACAGTTTATTGTGATGCCTCGAGAGTTGGCCCTGGAGAGGTTTTGATGTAGGATTGTAGGGTGATTGCCTACGCATCCAGACAGTTGAAGTTGCACGAGAAGTATTTTCCAGTGCACGATCTTGAGCTAGCAGCTATTGTCCATGCCTTGAAGATTTGGTATCATTATTTGTATGAAGTGCATTGTGAGATTTTCACTGATCACCATAGTTTGAAGCATCTGCTTAAGCAGAAGGATCTGAATTTGCGTCAGAGGAGGTGGTTGGAGCTTCTCAAGGACTATCACCTCACTATCTTATATCATCCGGGGAAGGTCAATGTAGTGGCCGATGACCTGAGTCACAGATCAAAGAGTCAGGGAAGTTTAGCCTACCTTCCAGTAGCAAAGCGACCTTTAGCACTTGATGTTCAGACTTTAGCAGGTCAGTTGGTGAGATTGGATCTATCAAAACCTCTGCGGGTATTGGCTTGTGTAGCCTCCAGGTCTTCTCTTTATGATCAGATTAGAGCACGCAGGTATGATGGTCCACATTTGCTTGTTCTTCAAGACAGGGTCCGTCGCGGTGATTTGAGGGATGTGGTTATTGGTGATGATGGGGTCATGAGGATGTAGGGCCGGATTAGCGTGCCTAATGTATATGGGCTTCGAGACTTGATTCTAGCTGAGGCCTATAGTTCGCGGTATTCCATCCATCCGGGTGCCACAAAGATGTATCAGGATCTGAGACTGCATTACTGGTGGTGGCGGATGAAGAGAGATATTGTTGATTTTGTGGCTCGGTGTCTCAACTATCAACAGGTCAATTATGAGCACCAGAGACCAGGTGGATTGCTTCAGAGATTTGATATTCTGGTGTGGAAGTGGGAGCGAATCACCATGGACCTCCTAGATGGACTCCCACGGACTTCGAGGAGGTTTGATGTTATATGGGTTATTGTGCATCATTTGACCAAGTCCGTGCACTTCATTCCTATTGGTACTACTTATTCTTCGGAGCGGTTACTGAGATTTATATCAGATAGATTGTTCGATTGCATAGAGTTCCAGATTCTATCATTTCTGACAGAGGTACTCAGTTCACATCTCAGTTCTGGAGAGCCATACAAAGGGAATTGGGTAATAAGGTCGACTTGAGCACAACGTTTCATCCTTAGACCGACGGAGCGTACTCTTCAGATTTTGGAGGATATGTTGCGATCCTGTGTCATTGATTTTGGGGCTTCATAGGACAAGTTTCTGCCACTCGCGGAGTTTGCACATAATAATAGTTATCAGTCGAGTATCCAGATGGCTCCGTATGAGGCTTTATATGGTAGGAGGTGTAGATCTCGGGTTGGTTGGTTTGAGCCGGGCGAGGCTTGGCTATTGGGCATAGACTTGGTTCAGGAAGCGTTGGGTACGGAGAAGTTAATTCAGGAGCGGCTTCGCAAGTTGCAGTCTAGGCAGAAGAGCTATGTGGACCGGAAGGTCCAAGATGTGTCTTTCATGGTTGGGGAGAAGGTGCTACTGAAGGTGTCACCTATGAAGGGTGTTATGAGGTTCGGGAAGAGGGGAAAGCTGAGCCCCAGGTTCATTGGGCCATTTGAGGTGCTTCAGAGGATTGGGGAGCTGGCTTATAAACTTGCCTTGCCTCCCAGCTTATCAAGTATTCATCCGGTGTTCCATGTTTCGATGCTTCAGAAGTATGTTGGTGACCTGTCTCATGTTTTGGACTTCAGTTCGGTTCAGCTCGGGGGTGACATGTCATATGAGGTAGAGCTAGTGGCTATTTTGGGTCGTCATGTCAGAAAGTTGAGGTCTAAGGATATAGATTCAGTGAAGGTTCAGTTGAGAGGACAACCGATGGAGGATTCCACCTGGGAGACCGAGCGGGAGATGCGGAGCAGATATCCTCACTTATTCGAGACTCCAGGTATGTTCTAGACCCGTTCGAGGACGAGCGTTTATTTAAGAAGGGGAGGAAGTAACGACTCGGCTGATCGTTCTGTGAAATTAGCTCCGTTTCCCCCATTTCTGCTTTATCATATGTTGCTTAGACTATTTATGTTGTTTTGGGTTGGTTGGGTCGGTTGGTTCGGGTTCGGAGTGGTCGTGCTGAGAATTGGGACACTCAGTCTCCTAAATTAGCTTAATAGTTGAAAAAGTCAACTGGGAGTTGGCTTATGGGTAAACAACCTTGGAATGCGGATTTTATGACTCGGATAGCTTTATTAGGTGCTTTGGGACTTAGAAGTGTGTTCGGAATGAAGTTTTGATGTCCGGTATAGAATTAGGCTTGAATTGGAGAAAGTTAGTTTTTGGCGATTTCTGGTCGCCATTGCAAAATAGGCAATAGGGATCAGAATGGAATTCCGGAAGTTGGAGCAGGTTCGTTATGTCATTTTTGATATGTGTGCAAAATTTTAGGTCAATCGGATGTGTTTTGGTTGGTTTCGGCATCATTGGCGAAATTTAGAAGTTTTAATGTTCATGGGTTTGAATTTGACATAATTTTGGTGTTTTGTGTTGTTTTTTGTGTTTCGAAGGCTCGACGAAGTTTGAATGATGTTGTGGGGTGTGTTGGTATGTTTTGTTGGGGCCCCGAGGGGCTCAGGATAGATTACGGATGGTTAGCGGAGGTTTGAACTTAGGAAAATTGCAGCAAATGGCTGGTGGTGTTAATTTACTGGTGTGGCTGCACCTGCGGATGGGGAGCGGTAGGTGCGATGCCACAGGTGAGAAGAACCTTGCGCAGGTGCGAAGATACGCTAGGCAGGAGGAATCCGCAGGTGCGAAGGATGGGACGCACCTGCGAAGCCGCAGGTGCGAAAAGGATCTCGCAGGTGCGAAGTTTAGACTGTTAGTGGATTTTGCAGATGCGCACCTGGGACCGCAGGTCTGGGTCCGCAGGTGCGAGGAATTGTCCGCAGGTGCGGATTAACTGGGCAGAACAGTATAAATAGGTGCCTCCGTGAATATTTTGCTATTTCATCCATTGTTGCATGCGGATTGAGCTGGGTTAAGAGCAAATTGAAGGGGAAATTCGAAGGTCTTCAGTTGATGTAAGGTCCTGGATCATAAAACTCGTTCCTATGTCATTTTGTGACGAATTAGGCTTGAAACTTGAGAAAATTAAAGTAGAAAAGTTGGGGAAAATGGGAGGAAGTTTGGAAAATTCTTTTGGTGATTTGAGCGGGCAATTGTGGTCCGATTGTGGTGTTCTTGGTATGTGTAGATCATGGGAGGACGAGGATTCTAGTGATGTAAATTTTATCGAATTTCGAGATCTGGGCCTGGAGCTCGGGTTTGGCCAAATTTCGAGAATTTTGTATAAATTGATAGTTTTCGATTGGGTTTTGTTCCTTTAGCGTATATTGATAATGTTAATCTAGTTTTAGTTAGATTCGAAGCAATCGGGAGCCGATTTGAGCGGCAAGAGCATTGTGAATTAGTATTGTGGCCCGGTAGAGGTAAGTAATGGTTATAAATCTTGTCCTAGGGGTATGAAACCCCGGTCTTCATATTTCTCACTGATTTAGAATGGCGCACATGTCGGATGACGAGTATGTGGCGCGCACTGAT
>ML418845.1:0-24646 GCA_005239525.1 Nicotiana knightiana | reverse complement strand
AGGCCAAAAACCAGCTGAAGCAGTTGCTGGTGCACCTGATCTGGTGTGACCGCAGGTGCGGTTGCCTAGTCGCAGGTGCGAGACCGCTCCTGCTGTCCCAGCCTCGCAGGTGCGATCCCCAGGTGGGCTGCCCAATTCTCGCAGGTGCGGGCCCTTTCTCGCAGGACCTGGAGGACAGGTCGGGGGGGTCATCCTAGAGGTGGAGGCCAGTCAGGGGGAGGTCAGGCAGCTCTTGTTCACTCTGGTGGAGCTCAGTCTTCCGGTACTCCAACTAGATTCTATGCCATTCTGTCCAGATCAGATGCAGTGGCCTCAGACGCTGTGATCATAGGTATTATCTCAGTATGTGGTAAAGAGGCTTCAGTATTATTTGATCCAGGATCCACCTATTCATATGTTTCAGCATTATTCATGTCTGTTGATTTATTCCGTATAAGATTCTCCTAAATTTAACTAATATTACATGATTTTGTCCTATAAATTGATTTGTGTTAACCCTAATTGACTGATTAACTGATCTCTGCACCTTATTTGTTGTAACGACCCGACCGGTCATTTTACGTTATCGGACCCCGTTCCACTAAATGAAACTCCCCATAGAGGATTATTCTGATTTATGACTTACGGGGGCGGGTAGTCCGGAATTCGAGAGTGTTTAGAGCAGTAAAGGAACACTTAGTTCCTTAAGGTTGGCTTTTTTGGCCAAGTTTGACTCCAGTCAACATTTTGAGTAAACGACCTCGAAATCGAGTTTCGACGGTTTTGGTAGCTTCGTATGATTATTTCAAACTCGGGCGTATGTTCGGAATGGGTTTTGGATGACCCGGGAGCGTTTCGGTGCCTAATATCGAAATAAGAGTTTCCTTAAGTTCATATTGTGGTTTAGGATGTGTTTTTTGTGTTATCGAGGTCCGAACAGAATTCCAAGACCGGGAATAGTTCCGTTATGTCATTTATGACTTTCTTGCAAAATTTGGTGTCATTCCGAGTAGTATAGGTCGGTTCGGCGCATTGTTAGAAAATTCCAGAAACTTAAAGTTCCTGAGTTTGATTCTAGGGGTTTTGAGGTGTGATTTTGAGTTTTACCATTGTTGTGGTGTTTCGAAGGCTCGAGAGAGTCCGTATTATGATTTGGGACTTGTTGGTATATTTGGACGGGGGCTCGGGTAGGCCCAGGTGCCTCTCGGGCACCAAACGAGGCCAAAAACCAGCTGAAGCAGTTGCTGGTGCACCTGATCTGGTGTGACCGCAGGTGCGGTTGCCCAGTCGCAGGTGCGAGACCGCTCCTGCTGTCCCAGCCTCGCAGGTGCGATCCCCAGGTGGGCTGCCCAATTCTCGCAGGTGCGGGCCCTTTCTCGCAGGACCTGGAGGACAGGTCGGGGGGGTCATCCTAGAGGTGGAGGCCAGTCAGGGGGAGGTCAGGCAGCTCTTGTTCACTCTGGTGGAGCTCAGTCTTCCGGTACTCCAACTAGATTCTATGCCATTCTGTCCAGATCAGATGCAGTGGCCTCAGACGCTGTGATCATAGGTATTATCTCAGTATGTGGTAAAGAGGCTTCAGTATTATTTGATCCAGGATCCACCTATTCATATGTTTCAGCATTATTTTCTCATTTTTTGGATGCTCCTCGCGAGTCCTTGGGTTCTCCTATATATGTGTCCACTCCTGTGGGCGATTCTGTGGTGGTAGACCCGATCTATCGGTCTTGTGTGATCACATTCTATGGATTCGAGACCAGAGCGGACCTTTTATTGCTCGGCATGGTCGATTTTGAGGTTATTCTAGGCATGGATTGACTATCTCCCTATCATGTTGTTCTAGATTTCCATGCCAAAATAGTTACCTTAGCCATGCCCGAGTCGCCTAGGCTGGAGTTGAGAGGTTCCTCAGTTAGTGCAGCCAGCTGGGTTATTTCATTCCTGAAGGCTCGACATATGGTCGAGAAGGGTTGTCTGGCCTATCTTGCTTATGTGCGGGACACCACCGTCGAGTCTCCAATGATTATATCTATTCCTGTACCGTATGGCTTAGAAAGATTTGAAGGAGTTGAAGGAGCAACTTGAGGAGTTGTTGGCTAAGGGGTTCATCAGACCGAGTGTATCGTCGTTGGGTGCTCCAATTCTATTCGTGAAGAAGAAGGATGGGTCCATGCGGATGTGTATTGATTACCGCCAGTTGAACAAGGTCACCATTATGAACAAGTATCCCTTGTCGTGCATCGATGATTTGTTTGACCAGTTGCAGGGTGCTCAGGTGTTTTCTAAGATTGATTTGAGATCGGGATACCATCAGTTGCAGATTCGGGCCTTGGATGTTCCGAAGACGACTTTCCGTACGAGATATGGCCACTATGAGTTCCTGGTGATGTCTTTTGGCTTGACTAATGCCCCAGCAGCATTCATGGACTTGATGAATAGGGTGTTCAAGCCGTATATTGATTCCTTTGTCATTGTCTTTATTGATGACATCTTGATTTACTCACGTAGCTTGGGGGAGCATTTGAGAGTTGTGCTCCAGACTTTCCGGGAACAGAAGCTATATACTAAGTTCTCCAAGTGCGAGTTATGGTTGGATTCCGTAGCATTCTTGGGGCATGTGGTATCTGGAGAGGGTACCAACGTTGATCCTTAGAAGATCGAGGCAGTTCAAAGTTTTCCGCGTCCTACTTCAGCTATAGAAATCAGGAGCTTTTGGGCCTAGCAGACTATTATCGCCGATTTGTGGAGGGGTTTTCTTTGATTGCAGCTACATTGACTAGATTGACTCAGAAGAATTCCCCGTTCCGGTGGTCTGACGAGTGTGAGGCGAGCTTTAATAAGCTCAAGGCGGCATTAACTTCTGCACCAGTCCTGGTATTGCCTTCCGGTTCTGGGATGTACACAGTATATTGTGACGCTTCACGCATTGGCTTGGGGTGTGTGTTGATGCAGGAAGGGAGAGTTATTACTTATGCTTCACACCAGCTGAAGGTTCATGAGAAGAATTACCCTATGCACGATTTGGAGTTGGCGGCGATTGTCCATGCTCTAAGATTTGGAGGCACTACTTGTATGGGGTGTCCTGTGAGGTTTATACAGACCACCGCAACCTGCAACACTTGTTCAGCTGAGAGATCTTAATCTGAGGCAGCGTAGATGGCTTGAGTTGTTGAAGGATTATGATATCACCATTCTTTATCATCCGGGCAAGGCAAATGTGGTGGCAGATGTCTTGAGCNCGACAGTTCGATGATCCGTGCTTAGCAGAGCTTCGGGAGACAGTGGTACAGGGTGGTTCCAAGGAGGTTACTATTGGCGAGGATGGTGTTTTGAGACTTCAGGGTCGTTTATGTGTTCCTAATGTTGATGGCCTGAGGGAGAGGATTCTAGAGGAGGCACACAGTTCTTGGTATTATGTTCATCCTGGTGGTACGAAGATGTATCGTGATTTGAAGCAGCATTACTGGTGGAGGCGGATGAAGAGGGACATTGTGGAGTATGTGACTAGGTGTCTTAATTGCCAGCAGGTGAATTATGAGCACCAGAGGCCAAGAGGCCTACTTCAGCAGATGCCCATTCCTGAGTGGAGATGGAAGTGCATCACTATGGACTTCGTGGTTGGGTTTCCTCGGACTTTGCGGATGGTTGACGCGGCTTGGGTCATTGTGTATAGTTCACCAAATCGGCACATTTCATTCATGTAGCTACTACATATACTTCTGAGAGGTTAGCCAAATCTACATTCGGGAGATAGTCGGGTTGCACGATGTGCCGGTGTCCATTATATCAGATCGAGGTCCTCATTTCACCTTGCACTTCTGGAGAGCATTGCATAGTGAGATGGGTACCCAGATAGACTTCAGCACATTGTTTCACCCTCATACTGATGTCCAGTCAGAGCGTATGGTTCAGATATTGGAGGACATGCTCAGGGCATGTGTGATTGACTTCGGAGGTCAGTGAGACCAGTTCTTGCCTTTGACCGACTTTGCTTACAATAATAGTTATCAGTCCAGCATCGAGATGGCTCCATTTGAGGCTTTGTATGGTCGGCGATGTCATTCTCCTATCAGGTGGTTAGAGCCTGGCGAGGCTAAGTTATATCGCACTGACCTGGTGAGGGATGCTTTGGAGAGGGTAAAGTTGATTCAGGAGAGGCTCCGCACAGCAGAGTCCAGACAGAAGAGTTACGCGGATTAGAGGTCACGTGATGTATTGTTTATGGAGGGAGACAAGGTTCTGTTGAAGGTCTCGTCGATGAAGGGTATTATGAGGTTCGGGAAGAAGGGAAAGTTGAGCCCGAGGTTTATAGGTCCCTTCGAGGTGTTGAGGTGTGTTGGGGAGGTTGATTATGAGCTAGCTTTACCTCCCATTCATCCGGTCTTTCATGTATCCATGCTCCGGCGGTACCACGCTGACTTCTCTCTCGTGGTTGATTTCAGCACTATTCAGTTGGATGAGAGGTTGGGCTACGAGGAGGAGCCAGTTGCTATTATTGATAGACAGGATCGCCAATTGAGGTCCAAGAGAGTTTCTGCGGTGAAGGTCCAGTGGAGGGGCCAACCAGTCGAGGAAGCGACCTGGGAATCCGAGGAGGACATGCGGAGCAGATAACCGCACTTATTCAGTACTTCAGATATGATTCTAAACCCATTCGAGGATGAACGTTTGTTTAAGAGGTGGAGAATGTAACGACCCGACCGGTCGTTTTGCATTATCGGACCCCGTTCCCCTAAATGAAACTCCCCATAGCGGCTTATTGTGATTTATGACTTGCGGGGGTGGGTGATACGGGATTCGGGAGTGTTTAGAGTTCCTTAAGGTTGGCCTTTATGGCCAAGTTTGACTTCGGTCAACATTTTGAGTAAATGACCTCAGAATCGAGTTTCGACGGTTCCGGTAGCTTCGTATGATGATTTCGGACTCGGGCGTATGTTCGGAATGGGTTTTGGATGAATCGGGAGCATTTCGGCGCCCAATATCGAAATAAGAGTTTCCTTAAGTTCATATTGTGGTTTGGGATGTGTTTTTTGTGTTATCGAGGTCTGAATGGAATTCTGAGACCGGAATAGTTCTATTATGTCAATTATAATTTGCCTGCAAAATTTGGTGTCATTCCGAGTAGTATAGGTCGGTTCGGCGCATTGTTAGCGAATTCCAGAAACTTAAAGTTCCTGAGTTTGATTCTAGGGGTTTTGAGTTTTAGCGTTGTTGTAGGTGTTTTGAAGGCTCGAGTGAGTCCGTATTATGATTTGGGACTTGTTGGTATATTTGGACGGGGGCTCGGGTGGTCCCAGGTGCCTCTCGGGCACCAAACGAGGCCAAAAACCAGCTGAAGCAATTGCTGGTGCACCTGATCTGGTGTGACCGCAGATGCGGTTGCCCAGTCGCAGGTGCGAGACCGCTCTTGCGGTCCCAGCCTCGCAGGTGTGACCCCCAGATGTGCTGCCCAGTTCTCGTAGGTGCGGACCCTTTCCCGCAGGTGCGGAGCCGCAGGTGCAGACTCATGCCCGCAGTTGCGAGCCCAGACCCTGGTCCCATTTTTTGCAGGTGTGAGCTATTGCTCGCAGGTGCGGAACCACTGTAGGTAGTGTATTCTTTTAAAACACGGGAAATGTTCATTTTCTCTATTTTTCTTCCACCATTGTTGACCTAGAGAGCTTGGGAAAGGGCCAATCCACCTAGCTACTAATAAGGTAAGTAAATTCTACCCTAGTATTAGTTTAATACATGAATTACTAGTTATATCAACAACTTATTTAGTGAAAAATCAAGGAAAATGGGTAGTAAACTAGGGTTTTCGAGAATTTAGAGAACTGCCCGTAAATTGGCTATGAAATCATGCAAAAATCATATATTAACGATCTTTCGGTTATGGATGAGTGTTTCCTTCGAGAATTTTCGGAATCCAAGTGTGCGGGACCGGGGGTGGATTTTAGGATTTCTTCAAGAATGATGAATTGACTAAATAAGTAGGAAAATTCCATGCCGTGAGTATAATTTGATATATTTGTATAACATTGGCTAGTTTTGAGTCCTTGGGTGACGAGTTTGGAGTTTCGGGCGCGTTCTTGGTCTAGAAAGTAGATTCGACATGAGGCGAGTCTCCTTTCTAACCTCGTAAGAGGTAATTGTCCCCATACATGATTTAAATGTTATTTGTGATGTTTGTGTGGGCTACTTATGTACAAAGTGACGAGAGTCAGTACGTAGCGACTATTATTATTATGTCCGGGTAGTTAGGCCCACATCATGCCTTGTGTTCTTCCTCGTAATGAATTATATGTTATGAATTCACGTGATATGTAGCATTGTTTCCCTGAGATTTATGGAATTTGAGAATTTGAAGGAGTTGATTATGGAAAGTAATTTTAAAAGAATATTGTGTGTGCATGTGACCGCTTCGCAATTTACATTCCGCGAGCGGTGTGTGACTTCCCCCACTCTCATGGGAGCGGGGCGTACGCCACGGCGAATTGAAAGATGCACTTATGGTTCGGGCCGTTCGACCCCTCGGCAATGCATAGATATGATTACTTTATGGCAAAAATGCACTTATGGTTCGGGCTGTTCGACCCTCGGCAGTGCATAGATATGAGTACTTTATGGCAAAGTTGCACTTATGGTTCGGGCCGTTCGACCCTCGGCAGTGCACAAATATGATTATTTTTATGGCTCAGGCCGGTTGTCCTTATCCCGCATGCGCATGATAAATTGTTACTGAATTCATGGATATTGATTTGACAGATATTTGGGGGAAGATAAAGTAGTAATTGTTTAATTAATTCCAGTATTCACTTGGATTTCAATGCCTTATATGGCTGCTTCACTACCTTTACATGCCTACCGTTTTCATCATATTATGTTAAATTACATTGTTGGACCTTAGTGAGTGTAAAGTCGACCTCTCGTCACTACTTCTTCAAGATTAGATGGGATACTCATTGGGTACATATATATTTATGTACTCATGCTACGCTTCTGTACTTAATTGTACAGGTTCTGAGGCTGGTGCATCTGGTTGTCAGACCAGAGCTTGATTCTGCTTATAGTCGGACCTGACTTCACGGTGAGCTGCTTCTCCTGGCGATCTCCGGCAGCACCATGGAGTTTCTTTTGCTTACTTCCCGTCTATTTCTTACAGACAGTGGGACTGTATATTATATCTTTTGTATATTCTGTTAGTATGCCTCTAGGACTTGTGACACTAGTTTCTGGCACACACGTAGTAGTTATTATGGACCACGGGTCTATATATATATATATATTGGTGCCTCCTTATGACCGCTTTTGATTAAAACTGGCTAATTATCCTTTTCAATTTATGTTTTCAGCTTTAAAAACTTGGTATATGTTGAAATGTTTAATCAAATAAGAAAGAACCCTTGGTAAATTGAGAGTTGGCTTGCCCGGCCTCGCTGTTGGGTGCCATAACGACCTGAGTTAGGATTTTGGGTCGTGACAACATGGTATCAGAGCACTAGGTTCACCTAATACTCACGAGTCACGGGCAAACCCAGTAGAGTCTTGCGGATCAGTACGGAGACGTCTGTACTTATCTTCAAGAGGCTATAATGTGTTAGGAAAACTCTATTTTTTTCTTATTCTATCATGCAGTCGATGGTTTACTAAATCTCATTCTTCTATTCTCTCACAGATGGTAAGGACGCATGTATCTGATGTTCCAGATCCGGGAGGGGCCGCTACCCCCGTTGTCCGAGGTCGTGGCAGAGGCCGGGGGAGGGTACCGGCCCGAGGTAGGGGACGAGGGCGTCCCAGAGCTATTCCGGTTGTACCACCACCAGAGGATCCTATCATAGAGGAGCAGGACGAGGTGCCCCTAGCAGATCCTGCTCCAGTATACTTCATGACGGCGTCAGGCTTCCAGGAGGTCATGGGCCGTATGATGAGATTTATGGACACTATGTCCCAGGCTCGTTTATTTATAGCAGATCCTTCCGCTTCTCAAGCGGGAGGGGGAGTCCAGACCCCTACTGCCCAGGATGCAGGCCAGACAGCAGCATTACATCATACCCCGGGTACACTGCCCGAGGGTGGGGTCTAGCTTGTAGCAGCAGCACCTGAGCCCAGACCAGCTGCTGACGGCGATCCGCAGAAGTTATTGGACAGATGGACTCGATTGCACCCTCCAGTATTCGAGGGTGAGCAAGGTGAGGATGCCCAGGATTTCATTGACAGGTGCAGGGACAGACTAAAAAACATGAGGATACTAGAGTCCCATGGAGTGGATTTCACTACCTTCCAGTTGGAGGGCAGAGCTTGTAGATGGTGGCAGTCCTATATTCTCAGCATGCCAGCAGATTCTCCTCATGTCACTTGGGAGCAGTTCACACAGATGTTTCTGGATAGATATATCCCACCCTTTGAGAGGGAAGAGCTGCGGTATCAGTTTGAGCGGCTAGAGCAAGGACAGATGTTAGTGACAGATTATGAGGCCAGATTTTCAGAGTTGTCTCGCCATGCACTCATGATACTACCTACTGATGTAGAGAGGTGCGTAGATTTGTGGTTGGGTTTCATCCAGTTATTAGGGCCACCATGGCCCGAGAGGTGGAGATGGGTACTCATTATCAACTCGTGGTAGATATTGCTCGCAAGATCGATGGGTATCAGTCGAGGAGCAGGGAGTAGGGGCAGCAGGATAAGAGGGCTAGATTCTCCGGAGATTTCAGAGGTGCCCAGTTAGGGGCAGAGGTCAGTTTAGTAGTAGTGAGCCCAGCATGCCTTCATATTCAGAACCTCCACCACCTCCCCGAGGTGTTCCAGCGAGGCCTCATTTCAGCGCCATGCCAGAGCGTTCCTACCGTCCTCCAGCCATTCAGAGTTCACCCAGTGGTTATCCCAGTCATCCGAGATCCTCCAACCCCTACTTCAGTGCTATGCCAGAGGGCTCAAATAAGAAAGAACCCTTGATAAATTGAGAGTTGGCTTGCCCGACCCCGCTGTTGGGCGCCATCATGACCTGAGTTAGGATTTTGGGTCATGACATTTGTGTGCCATCAATTTTCCTACCTTATTTGATTTTACTCTATTGTATGCTATAAAAGTCTTTCATTGTTTTGATTTCAAATAGGCTTACACACTTACACTTACACTTAGACACACCTACCTACACACTAAGAGACTTACACTCACACACACGCTTTCACAACCTCTTCACTTTTACAACTTGAAAACTCTCAAGCTTCCTATTTTTCTAAAAAAAATTAAGTTCTCTCTTTGTGTTGTTGTTCATATTTCTGCACTGTTTAGTCGGCTAGAAGCCAAGGCTAAACTCCCTGGATCTAAATTACCATTACATCCCCTGTTTACTTTCTTCTTAACTGGCATGTTTTCACTCATGTTATCCTGTTTTGTTCGATGTGCTTATGTGGTTAGTTTATTTCAAAATCTCAGCATGCTTCTGTTTGCCGTTTGACTATGTGATTCCATTTAGTGATACTGTTAAAGCTAAGTTATCATATTCTACTCTGTGACTCTCAATTGGTATGCTTTAACTCCTGTTATCCTATTTCTTTCCCATGTGATTATCTGGTTAGTTTGAAACCTCAGCATGCTTCTGTTGCTATATTCCCATATGATTTCACCTAGTGACAATGCTAACTAGGTTATCTCCAGTAATATGAAACCCTGTATAATCAGTTGTATGTTCCATGTTCTGCAAACATGTAATATGGTTCCAATTATGTCTATTAGTTCAAGTATCCTTGCTCTTTTGTGATTGCTTTAAATATTGGTACATTATCTATGTCTAAACCAATACCCGTCTGTTTGAACCATTTGCTAAATATGGATTCTATTTGTTCTAGGTGGAGTTCTGTTTGCAGTCCTGTAAATTGAATCTGTTTGCTCCTAAAAATAAAACTGTTTTCTAAAATTGTTCCCCTACCCTTTATATACTGTTTTCAAACTTCTACTCTTAGATATTTAGGGTCCGACCACCTGAATGTGAGCAATGCCTAGGGTCCTTGAGACTCCTCTGAAGTCTGACACATTGGGGCTTGTCTTCCAATCTTGTATGAACTGTTTTTCTAAGTAAGGTTCAGGTGTGAGCATTGCCCGGGGTCCCTGAGGCCCTTGGGAACTTTGACACACCCGATGCCCAATTTTGTGTAGCATGGATGGACCACCATTATGCTTCAGATCTGCTTTGGTTGAAGGCCTGGTTCCCAAGTTTATATTGGGCCTATGAACGCTCCCAATAGTGTAATGAATTTTTTAATTTGTTCATTATTGGGCTGTAATAATGTAATAATTGTTGTAATGAACAGATCTGGGGTTATTAGTAAAAGTTGGAGGGGGGGACATGTTTATATATCTTTGTTCAAAGCTCGAGTAGAAATCCTTCCTATAGGTTTACTGTGTTGATTGTGTGAGTGTTACTAATCGTTTAGAAATTCTACCTATAGGATGTTTTCTTGATTGTTTGTGATCATGCATATTAGAGACACTGCCTATAGGTCTTTTGGTAATTTTGCATTAGAATCCATGTTCTTAGGATATGTACATATTTTCAATCTTAATGTGCATTAGTGATCATGTATATAGGATCATATTTGTGTGAATTAATAAACTTTCCTGGCAACTTGTTTAAATTTATGTCCACATGGGATTAATATATATCATGCCTATAGGAAATAAAAAATCAACTCCAACTTAGATACCATGCCTATAGAAATAAAAGGAATCAGTTTCAAAACCTAGAAATCTTGTTTATAGTGTTTAAACTAATAGATATCATGCCTATAGGGTAAATCAGTTTGTAAACTCATAAATCATGCTTGAAATCAGTTACTCGCATAGAAACCATGTTATAGGTCTATAATTAACAATTGTAGATACCATGCCTATAGGATTCTGTTAATCAGTTCTGATTATCACTTAGGCAAACCTGTAGGGCTATTAAGAATTCTGGGCCTAACAATTGTGACATCTTGCTGCCTGAAATGTGCCCAGATTCAGAACTTAATCAAATCAGTAGGCAAGCTAGTAGGTCTTAATGCTCGTTTTAATAAACTGCCTTCTTACATTCTGTTTATGCTCATCTAGATATCCTGCCTATAGGATCCTAAATCAATAAAGTTGTCCGATTTAATGCGTGCATTTGTGGTCTACTTGTGGAGGTTAATATGAGCCCTTATTTGCCCCCTTATATGATAGTCCTATCTGAATTTTGTTTGTCGCCTAAATTTTCCTCATTTTAAGCAACATAGGTCAGTCTAGAACCACCCTAAATAGAGGTCCTAAATACTTCCAGGACCATAGGTAAGGGAGGGGTAGTGCACACATAAGGAACAAGTTAGAAGTTACTAGAACGCTTAGGTAATAACTGAAAGATACTAGTTGGGTAGTAAAGGAGATGATGACCCGTGCGCTAATACTATGAGTAGCACCCCAACTTGGGGAAAGTTACCATGTATTGCATGGAAATGATCCTATAGGCTAAAAAACCTAGGACCCATTTAATTCATGTTTTAAAGTAATGTATCTTTGTCTAAATTGCTTTATTTGCCTTTAAGACTAATTCGCTTAATTAAGTTCGGTCGGGACCCACCGTTGTAGACCTCGAGGGGTGCCTAATACCTTCCCCCCAAGGTAATTTCAAGCCCTTACCCGATCTCTGATAATGCAAACTAGTTTCATGAGTCAATTACTATAGGTGCCCTAACGCACCTTACTCCGTTAGGTGACGACTCTTCAAATCCCATACCCCATCCCAAAAGGAAGGGAGTTGTCTCAGAAATGTCGAAAACCCGATTTCGCGAGGAAAAAGGGGGCACGACAGTATGGCGACTCCGCTGGGGATAACCCTTAGGATCTTACCATAACGAACTTAGTTTTTGTGAATTAGTCTTTAAGCATGCTTTAATTTGTTAATACGTGCGCACCGTTTCCCTTTCCCGCTTTATGAGAATTTAATTGCCTATTTTCAAGCATTTATGATTTCTTTGTACTGTGGAAACTGACTTGTCTCTTTGTTTTCTTTCTTAAAACGCCCTTTCAATTATTAAATACCGCATGTATCATTTTCTAACGTGAAAATAAGTGACAACATGCTATTTTTTATTGCATAAATCATGCTCAATATCATATTCCACTCATGCGTAATCAATACCATAGAAATGCTTGATGAGTGTTTGCGCTCTTCCTATATATCACCCCTTGAATTCGGAAAGGCTTATTTGCGGTAAAACTCGTCGATCAGCGGTGCAGTCGATGGTTCTGTGCCTTTCCCCCTCGAGTTATCCGCTTGAGGGCACCAGTCTAGACCTCTATAGAAACCTACTTTGATTATAATTGTACATGCATCATGGTCAAACCTAGCCAGGGTTAATATGTTGTCCATATAATAATCCTTAAGAAAAGCCTTGTCCAAATATCCACCGGGGTTTCCATAATCCCAACGGACGCAACCACGACTGTGCATTAATTTGGAGAAATAAGTGCCAAATATGCTAATCGCTGATGTATAAATAGTCGAATCTGGAGGGGGAAAGGGCCTAACCTTATTTGTTTTGCAGAAATGAGGCATGAAGTCCCCAGGTTCGGCATGATCCGTAACATACCACCATTGTTTCTAGATTGGTGGGAAGATCTTTCATCAAGTGCCAAAAATCGTGTGAAAAAGGTCCTGGGATATTTGCCTTCTTTATTGGACATCCAACCAAATAATATGTTGATTGAAACTGCCACAATGTTCTGGGACAGAGAAAGATCTGTGTTTCGCTTTGGAAACCATAGAAATGACCCCTCTCTTGGAAGAAATAGGGGGATTCGATGGACTACCTTGAGACAGTTCCGGTTTATTGGTGCCAGAAAACCGTACTGCTAAGGGGTTCTTGAAAATGATGGGTTTGAAAAAGAACGACGATTTGGAGTGCCTGAAGAAGTCCTACATACCCTTTGACTACCTCTATGAACGATATCGTCATAGAAAATCCTACCGTATCTTCCATGATGAATTCTCTATCACTTCCTTGGGTTGTATTCACCGCAGGGTTTTTGTGTTCATCGTCTGCTTCCTGGGTATGATAGTGTTTCCGATGCAAGGGGACAGAATTCACACTAGACTGGCCACGGTGACTAAAACCTTAATGGAGGGGATCGAGGGTAAAACATATACCATTGTCCCTATGATCATAGCAGACATATATCATGCCTTGGACCGCTGCCAGAAGGGGTTCAAACACTTCGAGGGTTGTAATCTGCTGCTACAAGTTTGGTTGTTAGAGCATCTCCAGAGAGGTCAATACCGTCAAGAGTTTCCACGAAGGCCATGGAATGATCATATAGCTTTTCATAACCCTAAGAGAATGACTTATATCCCAGACAGGTTTGCTCAACCAGAGAGTGCCACAGAATGGGTGCAGTTTTTTGACAATTTGACTAATGATCAGGTTCAATGGATGTTCGTATGGTTCCCTACTGACGAGTTCATCATCAGATCTAGGGACGCTCCGCACTTGGTATTGATCAGGTTAAGGGGCATATATCCTTATGTTCCCATCAGGGTTATGAGACAAGTAGGCAGGAAGCAAGTCATTCCGTGAGTTGCTAAAATGAGTCATTACAGGGCAGATTTTCAGGATGACGACCTCCCATACAAATGTGAAGCTCATCATATGTGGCACTCAAATATTATTGTAGAAAAGGACACCATCGAACCAGACCGATATCATGCAGGGTATGTGCTCTTTTACCCATCATGGTTGAAAGATAGCATAACAGGAATAGTTGAGTCGGGGATCGGTCGAGGATACAGGGTAATAGACGAAGTTGCTGAAGCCCAAGTGAAATACAACAAACTACACAAAAGGGTTCATGAGTCCGAGGTCGAGCATCTGGAGCAACACAAGACTGACATGGAACTGATCAATGAATGGAGGGAAATGGCTATCAAGTCTAATGAGAGGATGGAATATCTGGAGCAGAGTTTGGTGGAGCTGGACGAGAAGACAAGGAAGAGAGTCGTCGACTGTCAGAATGCTGAGAGAAGCGAATGAGGACATCTAGAAAGGGTATACCTGCTGCTGGGCATACGCGACCTGGGGAACCTGATCGATGGATCCAAATGAATCAAGTCTGGGGAAGGTTCTTCTGGGACGAAGTAGATTAGGTTTATTGGATTTTCAAATGTAATAAGGCCAAGTGCCATTAGTGACTTATCTTATTTAGCATCGTTTTAGATTCATTTTACATTAATGAAATAAAGCAATTATTGGCACTGAAATTCTCCAAATCAACTTGTCGCTAGGCCTACCTCGGGCACAACGAGGCTCCTAAATTAGGACGCAAATTTACATTCCCGCACTATGTGTTTAAATACTACAGATACTCTTTTCAAAACTCTTACTGACTTGGCTACCTTTTGTTTTCTTTCTTTTTGATTACTCCCATTCCCCAAGGTTGGTTCACGCATACTGGCATCATCAGCTTATCATACCAGATCCAGAGGCCCTCCACCTTTTCCCCCTCCAAGTATATCTAAAGGCAAAGGAAAAGCTAAAATGGATGATATGAACGGCATCAGAAAAAAAAATACTGCACATGTTGAGAATGTGGAAACTTCTGATGGTCGGGGTGCTCAGGCCCCAAATGATTTAGTCTTACGGCTTGAGCAAAAGATACTTGAACTACAGGGTGAACTTGAGCAAGTCCGAAACTTGGCAAATCTCTCCCTCACACTGAACGTCGCAGATGTCAACCACCCAAACACCCAGAACCCTGTACCACCTCAAAACACACCCAGCAAACACCCTCAGAATCCTCCTGCACATCACCAGTATACAACCCCTCCTCAAAATCAACATCTCTCTACTCAATACCCACGAACCACCTATCACACTCCTCAGAATACCCCACAACCTATCCCCGAACCCCAGAACTCCACCAATGATCACCACTACACCCAAACCTCCGACATTCACCAGAACAACCCTATATACATGGAAATCTTACCTCACTCTACTCAACCTATCTCCTATACACCAGAATCCACCGAGAAGGACCTGCTCATCAAGAACATGGCTAAGGAGCTCAAGAAATTAACAAGCCGAGTTCAGGGTGTTGAAGGAAGTAAAGGGATTGAAGGTCTGAATTACGAGGACTTATACATACAGCCGGATGTGGAACTGCCGGAGGGTTACAAACCTCCCAAGTTCGAAATGTTTGATGGAACGGGTGAACCCAAGGTCCATTTGAGAACTTACTAAGACAAGCTCATGGGGGTTGGAAAAGACGAAAGGATTCGCATGAAGCTGTTTATGAGAAGACTTACTGGAGATGCCCTGTTCTGGTACATAAGCCAGAATCCCAAGAAATGGGCTAATTGGGTAAGCATGGCGTCAGATTTCATGGATAGGTTCAGATTCAACATGGAGAATGCACCTGATGTTTTCTATATCCAGAACCTCAAGAAGAAGCCAACTGAGACTTTTCGTAAGTATGCTACTCGGTGGAGGTCAGAAGCGGCGAAGGTCAGGCCAGCATTAGATGAGGAATAGATGAACAAGTTCTTTGTTAGGGCGCAAGATCCGCAATATTATGAAAGGTTAATGGTTATTGAGAACCATAAGTTCTCTAATATAATCAAGCTCAGAGAAAGGATCGAGGAAGGTATTAAAAGTGTAATAGTGAAGAATTTCGAGGCGCTTCAAGCCAGAAATAAAGCTCAGGCGGCATATCGAAAAAGAAAGAAGTGGGAACAGTAATGGTTGCCCAAGGCCCAAAAACTCCATTTGTATACCAAACACCTCCACCCACATACCAACCATCACCTCCCAGATATTCCCAACTTGCTACCACCTACCATACCTCTAATTCCCAACCATCCTA
The DNA here is from genome assembly GCA_005239525.1 of Nicotiana knightiana. NCBI lineage: Eukaryota > Viridiplantae > Streptophyta > Magnoliopsida > Solanales > Solanaceae > Nicotiana > Nicotiana knightiana. The sequence goes on along the minus strand of ML418845.1, from coordinate 8,812 downwards.
TTATCAGTCACCTCCAACTCATCCAAACTACCAAAAACTCAAGCCTAATTTTGACCGCAAACCACCAAGACAGTACACCGCCATTGCTAAACCCATCGACCAGTTGTACGAAATATTGAAAGTTGCTGGTTATATCACCCCTATTCCCACAGTGGCAATGGAGAATTCATCTCAATGGATCAATCCAAACAAGACATGTGCATAACATTCCGGTATGACGGGACACACTATTGATGAGTGTCTCACCTTGAAAGACAAGATCCATATATTGATTGATAATAAGGTCATATAGGCAAAGGAAACTGCACCAAATGTCTGCAATCCCTCCCAGATCATAGGGGTGAAGTGTTCAATGTGATAGAAACTGATGAAGAGTGGGATCCCGAGGGATCAATTGGGCTTATTCGGGAAGGCGATGATACTAAGAAGCATGCAGTCACACTCAATCCCATTGTGGTGAAATTACATCCACCAGTTGAAGTCAAGATAGTCGCATCGGTTACTTTTGAAGTAGAAGTAAACCCACCTGCAGCAACACCCGGTCCATTTAAGGTGGAGGTGGCCACACCTTTCACTATAACGGTGGCATCCACACCACCCTTCAATTCTAATATTGTACCTTGGGATTATGTGGCTGAGGCTAGAAGAAAATGAAAGTAGAAGATGGAAGAATCTGGTGCTGCACAAGGGATGACCAGAACAGGAAAGTTTTATACACCTGAACATTTGGGAAAAACCAGTAAGCAAGCTTCCAGTAAACCGCCCATTATTGAGACTGGTCCAGATGACCTCTGGAGGAAAGTGCAGGCAAGGGAGTACTCTATCGTCGATCATCTGAACAAGACTCCCACCCAGATATCTATCCTATCGTTACTGCAAAGTTCTGAGGCACACATGAATGCTTTGATGAAGGTGTTGAATGAAGCATACGTTCCCAACAACATCACTAGCGGAGAAATGGCCAATATGGTGGGGCAGGTGCTAGAAAGACACACAATCACTTTCCATGAGGACGAGCTTCCACCTGAAGGGTTTAGTCATAACAGGGCACTGCAGATCACAGTGCAATGTGAAGATAAATTCATCGCTAGAGTTTTGATAGATGGAGGATCCAGCCTCAACATTTTCCCGTTGACAACTCTGAAGAGGTTGGGCAAGGGTTTACATGAGATACGAGTAGGGACTATGAATGTGAAAGCGTTCGATGGGTCTCAAAGGGCTACCATCGGAGAAACTAATATCTGCTTGCGGATGGGTCCCACTTGGTTCGACATTGAGTTTCATGTTCTAGACATATCAGCCTCCTGTAATGTGCTATTGGGACGGTCGTGGATACATGTCGCTGGGGCTGTAGCATCTACTTTGCGCTAGGCTGTAAAGTTTGAATGGAACCATCAAGAAGTGATCATCCATGGAGATGGGAGCAACCCCATTTACACCAGTCATACTATTCCGATAGTTGAAAACAGAAGGAGGTTAGGTGGAGAAACCTACCATCGCATCGAGCGTGTTAATGCGATCGAAAAGGATAAGTGGTGGAGCAACAAGATAGAGAGCATATTGGCATGGTAAGGGTACGAACCTGGCAGGGGGCTCGGTAAAAACCTTCAGGATATCTCCAAGCCAATACAGTTGAAATGCCATGGTACAACCTTTGTGTTAGGGTATCAGTCACCTGGCAGGAATACAATGATAGGTCACAACCGTGGCGTGGTCCATACTACCTCTTGAGAAACCTGTGTCACACTTAAGTTAGACCTTCCATCAGGCCGACATCATATGGGGATCAGAGGAAGAAGAAGCGTTGGCATCATTGAGGAATTTGTTCTTGGAAAATGATGATATGGACTGCTGTGTGATCGTCGAAGAGGAGGAAGGCCCTACCATCCAAGCTGTGGAGAGAGGAGCATTCCTCAAGAACTGAACTGTTAGACCATCAAGGGCCCGACGAGTCCCGGGGTAGCAAGGCTGAATAACATTGTTTACTTGTTCTGAAAAAATGATTTCAACTTTTGCATTTTTTGGTTTAAATAATATTTTCAACTTTCCGAAAACGTTATTTGAGTTATTGAAAATCATTTTGTCTTATGTTTTTAAAATGGCTTGATTTTTTATTATTACTACTTTTCTTTCATATCTTTATCCCTATAGCATTACTATTTCCTATCTCGATGAACCGACAACTGTGACATGTAATGAGACAACACAACAAAAGGATAGTGATTCAGAAGAAGAGGATGTAATACTTGAGGAGATTGTCAGAGAAGTAGAGGATTTTGAGAACAAGCCCAAATCCAACCTGGAAGAAACCGAGATAGTTAACTTAGGAGATTCTGAAACCGTCAAGGAAACCCGCATAAGCATCCATTTGTCACCATCAGAGAAAGAGGACTACACTCGGTTACTAAAAGAATATGAGGATATCTTTGCATGGTCATACGATGATATGACCGGATTGAGCACATCCATAGTGGTCCACAGGTTGCCTACAAATCCAATGTGCCCACCGGTAAAGCAGAAACTCAGGAAATTCAAGCCAGATATGAGCCTGAAAATGAAGGAGGAAGATACCAAGTAGATCAAAGCCAAGGTCCTTAGGGTAGTTGAATATCCAACCTGGTTATCCAACATTGTCCCTGTTCTGAAAAAGGATTGGAAAATTAGAGTCTGTATTGATTATCGGGATCTCAACAGAGCAAGCCCAAAGGACGATTTCCCTCTGCCGAATATGCACATTTTGACCGACAATTGTGCCAAGCATGAACTCCAGTCCTTTGTAGATTGCTTCGCAGGTTACCATCAGATATGGATGGATGAAGAAGATGCTGAGAAAACAGCCTTCATTACACCATGGGGAGTGTATTGCTACAAAATATGCCATTCAGTTTAAAGAATGTTGGGGCCACCTGCATGAGGGCCATGATAACCATTTTTCATGACATGATACATAAAGAGATAGAGGTGTATGTGGATGATGTCATCATTAAATCCAAGAAGGCCACAAATCACATAGCAGACTTGAGGAGATTCTTTGACCGATTGTGGAAGTACAACCTAAAGCTAAACCCCGAAAAGTGTGCATTCGGGGTTCCTGCCGAAAAGTTGTTGGGATTCATTGTCAGTCGTCGAGGAATAGAGTTGGACCCATCAAAGGTAAAATCCATCCAAGAATTTCCACCACCAAAAATCAAGAAGGATGTGATGAGTTTCCTAGGACGCCTTAACTACATCAACCGTTTCATAGCACAATCCACAGTAAATGCAAGCCGATTTTCAAAATCCTGAAAAAGGATGTTGCAACTAGTTGGACCGAGGATTGTCAAAAGGCTTTTGACAAATCAAGGAATACTTGTTCACACCACCAGTCTTAGTCCCGCCGGAGCCGGGTAGACCACTGCTACTCTACCTTGCAGTGTTAGATGGAGCTTTCGGTTGTGTCCTAGACAGCATAACGAGACAGGGAGAAAGGAACAGGCCATCTATTACTTGAGTAAGAAGTTCACTCCTTACGAAGCACGGTACTCTCTGTTGGAACACACTTGCTGTGCTCTAACCTGGATAACTCAGAAGCTAAGGCACTACTTCTAGGCTTATACGATGTATCTCATATCGAGAATGGATCCCTAGAAATACATCTTTCAGAAGCCCATGCCTATTGGGAAGCTGGCCAAGTGGAAAATCTTGCCGAGTGAGCTCAACATCATCTATGTAACTTAGAAGGTAGTCAAAGGACAAGCATTGGCAGATCACCTTGCTGAAAACCCTGTGGGAGGAGAATACGAACCCCTGAAAATGTATTTTCCCGATGAAGAGGTATTCTTCGTGGGAGAAGACATTGTCGAGGCCTACGATGGTTGGAGGATGTTTTTCGACGGAGCTGAGAATTTCAAGGGAGTAAATCGGAGCCGTTTTGGTATAAAAAACTGGTCAACATTACTCGGTGTCTGCAAAACTCAGATTCCCATGCACTAACAACATGGCAGAATACGAAGCTTGCATATTAGGACTTAACCTGGTTGTTGATATGAACCTTCAGGAACTGTTGGTGATCGGTGATTCAGATCTACTTGTGCACCAGGTACAAGGAGAGTGGGGTACCAAGAATTCCAAGATACTACCTTACCTGCATCATGTGCAGGAAATGAAAAAGAGATTCACAAAGATAGAGTTTTGGCATGTCCCTAGAATTCAGAATGAGTTTTCTGACGCATTGGCCACCTTATCGTCAATGATACAGCATCCAAACAAGAACTTCATCGATCCCATTCTAGTAAGTATCCATAATCAACCGGCATATTGTGCCTATGTTGAAGAGTAAATGGACGGAAAACCCTGGTTCCACGACATCAAAGAGTATTTGGCGAAAGGAGAATACTTGGAGCATGCAAACCATACTCAGAAGCGCACGCTTCGGAGGTTATCCAATCACTTCTTCCAAAGTGGAAGAACCCTATATAGAAGAACTCCTGATCTGGGACTATTAAGGTGTGTGGACGCAAAAGAGGCTTCTAAATTGCTCGAGGAAATACATGTCGGAACCTGCGGTCCACACATGAATGGATTTGTCTTGGCCAAGAAGATACTCAGGGCCGGTTACTTTTGGATGACCATGGAAATAGACTGCATCTGGTATGTTTAGAAGTGCTACCAATGTCAGATACATGCAAACATGATAAGAGTGCCGTCGAACGATCTCAATGCAACAAGCTTACCTTGGCTTTCGCTCTAGGGAATGGATGTCATCGGCCCAATTGAGCCCACCACTTCAAACAGGAAGCAGTTCATTTTAGTGGCCATAGACTACTTCACCAAATGGGTTGAAGCTGTATCTTACAAAGCGGTAACCAAGAAAGTCGTCGCAGATTTTGTCAGAGACCAGATTGTTTGTTGATTTGGGGTTCCAGAGTCCATCATCACTGGAAATGCCGCCAATCTCAATAGTGATCTGATGAAAGCCATATGTGGAACTTTCAAAATCAGGCACAAGAATTCCACAGTATACATGCCTCAAATGAATGGAGCCGTGGAGGCCGCCAAAAAAAACATCAAGAAGATACTAAGGAAAAATGGTAGAGAATCAAAAGCAATGGCACGAGAAATTACCATTCGCCTTATTGGGATACCGTACCAAAATCGGCACATCAACCGGAGCAACTTCCTATCTACTGGTTTATGGTACCGAAGTTGTCATTCCCACCGAGGTAGAAATTCCTTCTTTAAGAATCATACAAGAAGCCGAACTCAACAATGCAGAATGGATAAGGAACCACTATGAGCAATTAGCCCGCAAGAGGATGAATGCAGTGTGTCACGGCCAGCTCTATCAATGTCTAGGGCTTTCAATAAAAGGGTCAAACCAAGACAGTTCATGCCGGGGCAGCTAGTACTAAAATGGATCTTTCCACATCAAGATGAGGCCAAAGAGAAATTCTTTCCCAACTGGCAAGGTCCTTATAGGGTTCACAGATTATTGACAGGAGGAGTGCTCATACTCGTAGAGATGGACGGAGAAATCTGGCCAAAGCCTATCAATTCACATGCAGTCAAAAGATATTATGTGTAAATCATTTGATGTTCCTCAACATAATGTAAATTGAACTACGCTCGACCTGATTCCCGTTTAAGAGGGGATACGTAGGCATCCCTGTGGGTTCGGTCAAAATTCAATAAAAAATTTATTTCCCCCACAATCAGAAACTGGGGCAGAATTTTGAGGAGGCCCCTCAAAATTCCGAAGCAAGTTCAGCCAACCACAACGTAAGGAGCAGTCAAAAAGGTCATCTAGGTAACTGGGGTAGAATTTTGAGGAGGACCCTCAAAATTCTATGGTAGAAGAAGTCGTAATGTCTATGATTGTGTCACAGTTACTGGTTCATCTAACTAATTTCTAAACTATATACTATTATGTCTTTTGAAAATTACGCACGCATGTTTTTGGAAAAGAAACTTTGCTCTAGCAAATCTACCCTAATAGCTTGAACAGGATCTTCAGACAGAGCGGAGCAGATCGAGCAAGCAAAGGAACGAACCAACCTCCCCCGCAAAACTCACAATTTTTTTTCTTTGAATGCAGGACTATATCATCATGATAAACATCGTCGCAAAGACACAATCACTATGCACGAAACACATTTTCAACTAAGAATACTTCACTCTTACTCTTCTCTTTGCATGGGACTAAGCACTGTCCCGAAATTTGCATAAGGCTAAGTACTGCCTTCTCTTTGCATGGGACTAAGCCATGTCCCAAATCTTGTATAAGGCTAAGCATTGCCTTATCCTTGCACGAGGCTAAGCCTTGCCTCTCTATTTGCATAAGGCTAAGCACTACCTTCTCTTTGCATGGGACTAAGCCCTGTCCCAAATCTTGCGTAAGGCTAAGCATTGCCTTCTCCTTGTAGGAGGATAAGCCCTGCCTATCTATTTGCATAAGGATAAGCAATGCCTTATCTTTGCATGAGACTAAGCCCTGTCTCAACACCTGCCTGAGGCTAAGCCCTGCCTCATATTTGCATAAGGATAAGCACTGCCTTCTCTTTGTATGGAACTAAGCACTGTCCCGAATCTCGCACGAGACTAAGCATTGTCTCTCTTGCATTGTTCTCTTCTCTCGGGCTAAGCTCTGCCTCCAACTTCACACAAGACTAAGCTCTGTTTTGCTGCCTCTATCATCATGTCTCTGCAATTCATGGGCTGAAATATCGCCAACTTGTCCGAAGGTATCATAGTCTGAAGGCATCATCCTCATAGCTGGAAGATGCCATGCCATGGCCTGAGGATCTCTCAAACTTTCACATCATTATTCAAAGGCTTCATGGTTCGGAGATACCATTTTCATGGCCGAGAACATAATTTCATGGCATGTGAATCCCTTACCGCACAACTCATGGCCCGGGAAGTCATGGTCTATGGACGTCATCCTCAACCGTCCAAAGACAATTTCATGGTCTGAAGGGAATTTGCATCATGTCTAAATTTACGCAAAGTTATACGCATATGCTTGCAGTACATCTTTTGATTTGCAGGTGACCTAGTGAGTAACTGTTATCCCAACAGGAGTGATCCCGCTCCAGTTCCTTCGTACTATTTCAAACCTGACCGCTCACCATAACTGTTTCATCTATTCAAACCTTGATTCCGCCCTTGCAATAATTCCATCGATTTATTCCACCGGTGGATCCAGAACTACACACAGCCTGATTCCTGTAAAACCAGGGATATGTAGGCAGCTCGGGGACCGGAGTGTGGCCTATATCTCTCAGATCATTCCATTCGGTCAAAATTGGCCATCATATCTTTACCCTACAACTCTTTCATCCTCCTCGGGTAAAGAGGGGCAGTTGTTGATACCTAATTTTTCCTATATTATTTCCAAATGCATATATATTTTCAAAATAATGCATAAGCATCAATTAGTATTTTTCCATATTTTTTTTGTAATTTTAAAGGATTTTTAATTGATTTATCCCAACATTTATTTATATTCATAATTACTAATTACATCACAAATGTCCTTTTAATAAATTTATTGCTTAATTTTATCATTTTATATTAAGCTTTTATTATTCTATGCATAATTATATTTACATCTTTAGGTTATAATTGCAATGACTTTGCAATAATATCCCATGTGTGCATAGTTACTTTATTTTACATGAAAATAACTTTTTATATTTTTGTAATATCAAATAACTATTTTAAATCATTTTCATACACAAATAGCATTTTTTTCATCATTTATTAACTATTTCTATAAATTATTTTTATTAAATTAAATGGGTATTTAAAAGATAGCCCCTTTTTAATTTAAATCCGGACTCCAGCCCAATAACCACCCCAAGCCAATTATTCCAACCCTGATCCAATAACCCATTATCCATACCCGGCCCAGCCTAGAACTAATCCTGGCCGTTGATCTTAGGAGATCAACGGTCCAGGATACTCTTTCCTTTTTTAATTAGACTAACCTCCTAAACCCTACCCCATTTTTCAAACATGCCGTCCTTGAAACCCCTTCTCTTCTCTATTTTCTCTCACCGCCTTTCTAACCCTAGCCTGCCTCACTGATATTCCCTTGATTCATGGGGTTTCTCTTCAATTTCAGGCCTTATCCGGCCTCACATCTCTACTGGTGTTGTGGTCTTCATGTTACTTGATGGAATCTCAAGGGATTCCAACCCGATTTGGTTCAAAATCCCTCATCTTCTCGACTAATCCGTCTATATTCACTCCTATGCCTGTGAGTACTGATATCTTCGTGTTTTTACGGCTTCAAATCTCTGGTTCAAACCAGATTTTTAATTCACTTCTGTTTATTTTCGTAAACCAAACTATTTCTCGCTAGATTAGTTCAGATCTCTTTAGATCTGAAGCGGTTTGAGCTTATTTGGTATTTTTCCCTTAAGATTCTTCTGTTTTTACTCTTGTTATCAACCGATTTCACTTTTCCTTAAAGCTAGGGTTTTGATTTCCAATAGGTTTTCTGCAAAAATGTTTAAACGTTTAGACGTTTCAACTCTGGTTTTCTTCTCTACTATTTCGACTGATTTTTACTTGAGTTTCATCTCTATGTTTTTGATATGCTTAGGGTTTTCAATTACTCGACTATTTGTTATAATATTTTGACCGTTTGCCTTAGCTCTGTCAATTAAAGTGTTAATTGATTTTATTGCTTAAATCAGGGTTTGAAATTGTGTTTTCCTTCTATAACGATATTTCCTTATCAGACTTTTACTTATTCTTCCCTTATGTGTGTGAGCATGTGATTTTTACTCGTCATATCGTCCTATAAAAATCCCAATAAATCAATTAA